>OY829521.1:1971429-2243316 GCA_963691665.1 Clepsis dumicolana | reverse complement strand
GTCATAGAGCACAGACAAGAGGAGATGTCAACGCGCTGCTTCCCCTCTGCCAAAAAAAATTTGAGATTACACCTACTCTTATGTATTTTTGCACGTGGTCTCTTGACTGTGTGCGTGTTTTTGCCCCCGACGAAAAAGAGGACCTGTGTATCTGTGTGTCTGTGTATCTGTGTATCTGTGTGTCTGTGTATTTGTCTGTGGCATCGTAGCTCGCAAGCGGATTTTACCGATTTCGATGCGGTTTTTTTTTGTTCGAAAGCTAGTTTAATCTAGATGGTTCTTAGCTAAGTTTCGTTAAAATCGATTCACCCGTTTTAGAAATATTGAACTTTGTTGTGAGAGGGTTTTGGTTTGGTGTGAGTTTGTAGGAACGTCACGAATTTTGACATGAGCATAGACATGTACTGAGCGTCTAGTGTAATCGCCGACCAGGCCAAGAAATACGTCTCGATCGCGTTCGCGTTAAACAATTCTCATACTATTTGACACTTTAACGCAAACGCGATCGAGACGTATTTTGTGCTTTTTGATTACACTAAGGGCACTGAGCGTCTAGAGTAATAAACGGCCAAAAATACATCATCTCGATCGCGTTTGCGTTACGGGTAATAGTATGAGAATTTATTGTTGTCGATACGTGCCACTAGTGGCGCTGCTAATGTGTCCTTAGTAATCAAACGTAACGCGAACGCGATCGAGGCGTTTCTTTGACAGTTGATTACATTACACACTCTGTGCCCTTAGTGTAATCAAAAAGCACAAAATACATCTCGATCGCGTTTGCGTTAAACTGTCAAATAGTATGAGAATTGTTAAACGCAAACGCGATCGAGACGTATTTCTTGGCCTGGTCGGTGATTACACTAGGCGCTCTATATGCGTGTGCAACTCGTCCCCTCGAAAAGTGACAGAAACGTCGTACACGTATTATGTGGCAAACATATAGGGGGCAGGCTGGAGGTGATTTTAGCTTATATTATAAGCTAAAGTCACGTCCAGTCTGCCCCCTCTAAGCTCGCAGTCAAATGCGACCGTTTAAAACACATTTTGTTCCGCTTGCCATAGTTTCGCTGAATCGCGGCGTTCTTTAGATAGATGCGTTTTCGGTGCCAAGTTGGCAACCCTGGAACAGTGCCTTTTTTAATCCAGTTTTAAGCATTGCGCTCGGGATTATGCAAATCTTAGGTATTTTGTTTACTTTCCTCAGTAATTAATTAGAGCCATTTAACGCTGGTCTCGGTAGTACATTCTTACTTACAAATAAAGACTCTTTGTTCTAGAAAATTGCCGGTTATTTAATGATACCTACCTACTGTCAATTTATTAAGCGTACCTACAGACGTATACGTAAATAACTTAACAGTCGTCTATGCGGGTTGTAAGACATTGTGCAGGATCCATCTGGACCGCTACCATCATTTAAACACTGCTCATTTCGGCACTCTCTACGAGGCCATTGCCAAAGCAGCTAAACAACCGTTCAACATACTACCAGTTACAGTTGCTTTGACAATGGCCTCGTAGAGAGTGCCGAAACGCGTCAGCGTAGTGTAGTGTGGTGGTGATAGTTGGGTCTGTGTGGCATGTGTTGATTCTTGTAGCAGTGGATCCGGAGGTCTTGCATGGAAACGTAGATTTGCCGCACGGACATAACTATTTTTCACCTGTGGTCGCGGGTTTTAGTTCTTAATTATGGACCTCAAGTAACGCCCGATGCAATAAGTGATTTTGAATCTAACCAAACTAAACTAGCCATGTATGTATATATTTAAACATTCGCGATTTTCACACATTATCATGATACTCGGGACTTAATCACATAAAAAAACCCTTCGAGACCATGAACGCAACGTCGCGTCCGAAACGTCGAGGTATTTCAAACATAACTAATATTATAAATGCGAAAGTAACTCTGTCGCTCTGTCTTTCTGTCGCTCTGTCTTTCTGTCTCTCTGTCTGTCTGTTTGTTACCTCTTCACGGGAAAACCGCTGCACCAATGTAGATGAAATGCGATAAGAAGATAGTTTGAATATTGAGGAATAACAAAAGACACTTTTTATTCGGGAAAATTGTATAGTTTCCGCTGGATAGCGATAACCGAAATCTACCGAGAACTAGTTTAAATATATTTTTTACGTGATTAAGTCCCGAGTATCATGATAAACTAATCATCCCAAAATTCTATTCAAAAGGATCTTTAGCAATGTCGTAAGCTTACGTTTCTCATGTCTATCCCAATGATAGTCAGCGAATTATCAAATGAACACAGTCATCTTCCTTTTACTCTGTATTTTTACCGAGTATTTTTTACCGAGTATTACGTCTTGACGAGGAAAGGGCGGGGTTTTCCGATCGTTAAGGTTGTAAAGGGGATGTTTTTACTCTATTTAAAGGTATTGTTAAGGAAAATTGAGTGAAACATAATAATAGGTATTATTTGCTTTACAATGGCGAATTGGGTTTAGCTTTTATTATCTGTTATAAACATATTGCAGCAGAAATATAGCCCGTTTAGAAGCCCTTTAAGAAACAAATTGAATCAGGGCTCAACTCAACTCCTTAGTATTGTATAAAGTTGAGTTGAGTATAGTTCTGATCCAACTGAGTTGAGTTTAGTCTTATGTCATTGCCCAGTGTCACAGGGATCATCTTAGAGCGAGGCTAGTACAGGTTGATTTTTTCCTGTGCACATGAACAAAAAAAATGGTAAAAAAAGAGATCACTCAGTTAATGATCGTAAGTGATCGATGATGATAGCCTAGTGGTTAGAGACCCTGACTATGAAGCTTGAGGTCCCGGGTTCGATCCCCAGTCGGGGCGGATGTTTTCATGATGAATACGAATGTTTGTTCTCTGGTCTTGGATATTTAATATGTGTATAAAGTATGTATTTATCTATATAAGTATGTTTATCCGTTGTCTAGTACCCATAGTACAAGCTTTGCCTAGTTTGGGACTAGGTCAATTGGTGACAACTGTCTCATGATATTTATCGTAATCCTAATCCTAACGAATATTATAAATGCAAAAGTAACTCAGTCTCTCTGTCTCTCTGTCTGTCTGTTTGTTACCTCTTCACGGGAAAACCGGTGCACCAATCTATTTGAATATTGAGGAATAACATAGGCTACTTTTTATTCGCGAAAATTGTATAGTTCCCGCGGGATAGCGATACCCGACATCTACGCGGTCGAAGTCGCGGGCAACAGCTAGTTTCGCTATAATTGAGTCTCACGGTAGTTTCATGTTCAAAACACTTTTATTAACAGCACTTTCCAAACGCATCTCCCCTTTTTCCGTGGGGGGAGGGGGGGGGGGGAGTAACGCACGGCTGGAGCATAGCCGGAGGTGCCCACCGTACCCTGAGACCTCTTCACTCGAGACCTCTTACTTCGAGGGCCCTCCACATCGCAAGAGGCCGTGCAAAACGAAGAAATTAGTCCCAGTGTGGTGCTTATATTTCTGGGGTTCCGAACCAAAACGTAAAAAGGAACCGGGACTCAGTCCGCGTCTGTTTATTTGCCACAGCTGATTATCTCAGGAACTACTAATGCTAACGACTTGAATTTTGGACTAGTTTTAGATGGTCATAGTGAAATAAAACGGACCACTCACGTATATAAGTCGAGTTTAGCCCGACAGCGCACGACCCAAAATGACGAAGAAAACGAGGGTAGTTGTGTGCCGCTGTCACCTGCGCCTAGTAGTCCAGCAGAGCCGCGGCGCGCAGTGTGCGCCTCGCTGCCGCTGGGTCGTGCGCTCCCAGAGGAAAGACTACGAATTAGTCCGAAACATGTCGAGCTAAACTTGACTTATATGCGTGAGCGATCCGTTTTGTTTCACTATGGTTGAGTCTCAAAGTAATTTCTTGTTAAAAGTTGTTTTAGATAACGCTTGAAAACAACCCAACTTTGCACATACCATTGTTTAACTGACCAGCGATACTTGAGGTGTACCTAAATACGCAAATTACATTCTGCTAAGTACCACAAATACGAAAGCAAGAGTGTTGTATTTAAACAAAACCCTCTACAGATTTTTTTTTAATTAGGCCTGCTTCGGCAGTTCTAACGTTTCTGAAGTGGAATGAGGCGTAATATTGTGATTGAGATTGAACGAAAAAATAAGTAACATTGGGTCTACTTTTTAGTCAGACTAAAATCAAATAATATCATGGAACAAATTGATACCAATCGACCTAGTCCCAAACTAGGCGAACCCTGTACTATGGGTACTAGACAACGGATAAACATACTTATATAGATAAATACATACTTAAATACATATTAAACATCCAAGACCCGAGAACAAACATTCGTATTCATCATACAAACATTTGCCCCGACCGGGATTCGAACCCGGGACCTCAAGCTTCATAGTCAGGGTCGCTAACCACTAGGCCATCCGGTCGTCATAGGTATTTTTGAGTTTCTTACCCAGAGCAATTTTAAATGGGCTTCGATTATAACTACGTAGGTAAGTATTATGTTTGGGTTATAAACAACTGTATTCCAATGGATGTATTCTACTAGGAAGAAAATACGAGGGTAATTCATTTATGCGATATAACTTCGACAAATTCCCGGTGGAAGCAAGGGGATAAGTAGTGTTTTTCTTGCTCGATTTGTATTTATCATAAAACTACCGTGAGACTCCATCTGAGTGAAATAAACGGACCCCTTATGTATATAAATATAAGTCGAGTTATATTTATCATGAAACTACCGTGAGACTCCATCTGAGTGAAATAAACGGACCACTTATGTATATAAATATAAGTCGAGTTGTATTTATCATGAAACTACCGTGAGACTCCATCTGAGTGAAATAAACGGACCACTTATGTATATAAATATAAGTCAAGTTGTATTTATCATGAAACTACCGTGAGACTCCATCTGAGTGAAATAAACGGACCACTTATGTATATAAATATAAGTCGAGTTATATTTATCATGAAACTACCGTGAGACTCCATCTGAGTGAAATAAACGGACCACTTATGTATATAAATATAAGTCGAGTTATATTTATCATGAAACTACCGTGAGACTCCATCTGAGTGAAATAAACGGACCGCTTATGTATATAAATATAAGTCGAGTTGTATTTATCATGAAACTACCGTGAGACTCCATCTGAGTGAAATAAACGGACCACTTATGTATATAAATATAAGTCGAGTTATATTTATCATGAAACTACCGTGAGACTCCATCTGAGTGAAATAAACGGACCACTTATGTATATAAATATAAGTCGAGTTGTATTTATCATGAAACTACCGTGAGACTCCATCTGAGTGAAATAAACGGACCACTTATGTATATAAATATAAGTCGAGTTTAGCCCGATTGTTCCGGAATTTGTATGGAAACCACCTTTTTAATGACTGTATCTTTTGATTGCGTTGACTTAGAAGTTTGATTTTTTTACTGCTTCAATGGGTTGTAGGTTTGCGTATTTGGTATTAATTTCAGCGTTCCAGAGAAAAAGGGTCTTGACAGACAGACACACAGACAGACGGACAACAAAATTACCCTATAAGAGTTCCGTTTTTCCTTTTGAGGCGCGGAACCCTAAAAATTAAGAAAAAATACAAAAGATGCTCCAGTGAGATCATTAATCAAGGTACTGAAGTCCGAGTACGAATATTCGAATCCTGCGTAACGTAACGTTACCGTAGCGAAATCGAGAAACTTCGAACAAAATTTTTGTTCCAAATACGCTCACAGGCGGGCGCTGTTCCAAACGCCATACAAATTTCTCGATAACGTTGCTACTCGATTACCTACGTTACGCAGGATTCGAATATTCGTACTCAGGTCTCTCTTGTAGAAAGACAATAATCTAATAATAAAGTCGAAAAACCAGAACGGGGTAAAAGAAACGAGACAGAGCGAGATGGCGCTCTACAACACCATTTTGACATGTTTCTCCCAAACAACGCATTTTTTCTCTGGATTTTTAAAGCAATTCGATTCTTTGATCTTGGGAATAGCGAAAAACTCGATACTCGACTCGATTGATATCATAAAAAGCAAAAAATACGTGCCCAATATTTTTTCCGATAATCTATATGACGGACTAATTAGAAATATTACTTTTGTACCCAGAGGACACATTCCTATTGCTATAGAGATTCCTTACGTTAATATAATATTCCACGCGGGCGGAGCCGCGGGCGCTCTCTAGTATTTATAATATTGTTTTATATGGAGCCGGTTTGTTTCTAGTTCATCGACACTTATACTAGGGTGCAAACATAAATCTAAATTGGAGAAAGCTTTTACGTGTCATATGGTGAGAGCAGAAGAATCTATGTGTCGGGCCATTGACCTCTCATGTCGTTTTACGAGAGCATTAGTCTCTGTTATCGCAAACTCACACTCTGTTGCCAATAGTGCTTGTCTAGTAGCACTGAGAGATGTAATGGCTTATAACAATGATATTAGTAAAGATACGTCATATGTTGACCGGATAGCCTAGTGGTTAGAGGCCCTGATTATGAAGCTTGAGGTCCCGGGTTCGATCCCCGGTCGGGGCAGATGTTTGAATGATGAATACGAATGTTTGTTCTCGGGTCTTGGATGTTTAATATGTATATAAGTATGATTTATCTAAATAAGTATGTTTATCCGTTGTTTACTACCCATAGTACAGGCTTTGCCTAGTTTGGGACTAATATTTATTTACTATTATTAAATTCACAAAACAATCGGAAAACATGTTCCGAACATGTTGACATTTGCGCGCAAGTTTGAACATTATTTGAGAGCGACCGAGGCCAAATAGGCTACAATTGTAGCTTTTTCTGCGCTTCATTTTCGGCGCACTGATGACAATGTCACAACTACTTGTTTTTTGTTTGGAATAACTATCATTGGTTTATAATGATAGTTAGTATGACTAATGTTGACTTTATACTGTGACATATAATTTTTAATCCCCTTAGCGTTTAAATAAACGCTCAACATTTTTGACTGCATGGGACTCCGTCCCTTATTCTTTTCAAAATCTGTTTAAAAATTTACTAGCAACGTCAGTGTTACTATAGGGCAATTCATATGTTTACATTCATGCGTTTTTTAAATCATTTGGTCTATTTTATTAGCTGGAGTGTTTGAAAATTCCCTACCAAAAATACGTAAGTACTAGTGTTCCATTATTTTAAAATTAAAACGGCTTCGTTGTCTTTTGCAAATTTCGTCACCTCCAACGCGATTTTGGTCGCGTATGGCAAGGTCTAAGGAAGTGTCAAATATCAACTTTCATGACACCGGCATTTCACCCGCCTTACTTTCCACCTGACCTTCGCCTGATAAGTACCACTTCTTTGGAAGTAACGAACGCCCTGAGCCTCCTAGCGAATGCGACGCTAAATGTCGCACGGTAAGTGTCCTTAAGCTTGTGGGCTTCACCCATTTGCGAGATACGTGACCATTTTCTGATTGCAATGAATTCGTTTCAGCATAACCAACTCAAGGGAGTGCAAAGAGACCCCCAAAGGGTTGACAGACGTCATCGCGAGCCTGGCCAGCTGAAGCGGGACTATCATTCCCCTTTGGTGAGTTTCTTGCCCTAAACCAAGATAATTTTATGTAGAGGGTAGATACATTTCCTCCTGCACACCTCGTTTTAACTCGGGTTATAATGAAACTATTGTATTGTTTTCAGTATCTCGGACGAGTAGATAAAGTCAAGGGCAAAAATATGTATTCAGTGCCAAAATGTACATAGTATACAATTCAATTCAATTGGTTAGTAAATGTTCTCGTTAATTTGTTTCTTAGTCTTAAACTATGTGTTAGACAGTAGTTATCTCGAGTCTGTTCAAACAGGTGGGGATTTTTCCTTACGAGTTTACATAATTCAAAAATGTATATACATGAAAGTGTCAAGATTTTCAGGCGAACAAAGTGTGGTCTACAACTTTCAGTTTGAGTTATGTTAACTAATATTCTAATGCACTTTTTTTGAAGGATAAACAAGTCGTTAGCATACGGGCAGCTACCCCACAGAATGATACCATAGCTTAACCAAGCATGCGCGTGGGCATAATATGCACATGTTGCAGTCTTCAAATTAGTACATTTTTTCAGTTCATAGAGAGCGTATGTAAAATGGGACAGCTTTCCTGAAAGTTTTCCAATTCATTTCTGAGTCGATTTCAATTCCCAGTAAGCTACATGAATTAACTGTTACGATTTCATCTCCATTATATGTAAATTCGGTCTCAATTTGTCTTTTTTGACGTGGTTTTATTTGCATCATTTTAGTTTTTAAAGTGTTAAGTTTCAAATTATGGTCACTAAGCCATTCCGAAATTTCTCCAATGCTTATGCTTAATTGTTGCTTTAAGTGCATACATCAAACTTATTGCCACGGTAATAAGTACAGGGCGTCTGATGGATACAATATGGTGACGAAAGCATAAGATGGATAAGACTTTTATTAAATTTTGCAGATGCGTTGCCAAACTAGAGAGCCAAGATGAAATGCCTCTTGTGCCCGTAATTACACCGGCTACCTCACTGTCTACACCGAAACACAGTAGTGAAAGCACTGCTACTTAGCGGCAAGATTAGCGAGTAAGATGGGGCAAAACTAAAATTTCTTAAGCCGCTATAGTAAGATCTTCACGTTCGAATTTCAAGTAGTTTTTTCACTGAAAGGTGCTTTTGTGCTAAGATTTCGAATGATAAAGAAAGCATGTCCGAGCTGGTAAGATGAAAAATATTAATTCATATAAGTACTATTATTATAAATTTTTTGCAGTTTGATTGTAAGATCCAGGGGTCCAGGGGGTTTCGATTGTCTTGTAAGCATATGACGCATCTTTACTTATAATATCATTGGCTAAAATCAGGATAATTCTAGGATACACCTACTTTTATGTATAGGGTGGGTTAGGTTAGCTGTGTGGCGGCGGCTAAGAATACCACCACCCCATCTCTTCCCGAGGGTGTCGTAAGAGGCGACAAAGAGACAATCTGAAGGATGGGGCAGCAGCATCTTTTATGATCTTCTCACAGACCCCATAATAACAACGAGAATTACACCCAGTCTCCTAAAAGAAGGCAAACTACAACAAACCCGGAATGGTGCATCCGTTTAGGCTCTAGTCAGCTAGGCGCCTACGGCCGAGCTGGCACCACACGTACTGACTTGTCATTCCTGTGGGTCCTGCCGGGGAGGAGGAGAGGGTGGCACTAGTACTGGGCAAGCCTGTGTTGCCATAAAGTCGTCTGTCCCAGGCGTAGTAGCATCCGCGGAGAGGTCACTTCGCCCACCGCCCTCAGGTGGGAAACAACACGGAGAGTCACAGTTACCGAGTTAGGTCAGCAGGTTAGTTTTTAGTGAAATAAACGGCTCACTCGTATAGCTCGACATGTTTCCGACATGTTGATCCGTTTATGTCACTATGATTGAGTCTCACGGTAGTTGTAGGTTAGGTTTTAAATCAAAAGGGAAAATAAGTCAGAAAATAGCTTTCGATTAAAAGAAACAGCTATAAAATGTGTGTATGAATTTGATGATAAACTTTGTTTTAGTCATGTAAATAACTAGCTTATGCCCCGCGGCTTTGCCCCCCCCCCTGAAATATTTCAAAATGTTCTAGTTCCCTATCCCGTGGGAGTTTCGAAAAATCCCTTCTTAGTGCACCTCTAGGATACTTAAGGTACATGTTTGCCAAATTTCAAGTCTCTAGGTCCAGTGGTTTAGGCTGTGCGTTGTCTCTCAGTCAGTCAGTCAGTCAGTCAGTCACGGTACTGTTTTATAGGTATAGATTGGCACATTTTTGTTTTCCTGATTTAACCCTTTAGATGGGTAATGTTACTTCTGCCTTTTGATGGTGCATATATCTTTAGGCTGCAGTTATGACGATCACTTTCATACCTTCCACTTTACACTACACTTCCAAACAAACTATGACATCGAGGCCTTGAAGAAAAGAGTGTATTGTTCCCTTAAGGGCTTAACTAGTGACTCTCTTGGGGCTGCTGGTTCTCATGGGTTGCGTGAAAATGTTCAAAAAATAGCTCACGGGGGTCTACCTCCTAAACTAGTATGTATTATGTAGACATAGGCTATTTTTTATTTTATTTACCCTCTACAACTTATTATCCAAAGTATTTACCCAAAACCGTAAAAAAAACTCGAAACAAAGTCGCAAGAATATTCCCCATGCAATAGTAACATCAATCACAACTAAGTTGACGAAAACATATCGTTATTCCGCGAGTTTCCAAGTCCCTTTGTCAGATCTAATATCGCGAACCAATTCATAGGTGTAAGCCGGAAACGGGGCTTACATTACAGACGGTGTAGTCAAACTAATAAACAAACAGAGCGTCTAGTGTAATCAACGACCAAAAACCCGAAGAGAGGGTCGAGCATGACTTTTCGAATCCTGCGTCCGTCGCGTAAAATCGAGTAGTAAACGTTATCGAGTTTGTATGACGTTTGAAACAGCGCCTGCCCATGAGCGTATTTGGAACTAAAGTTTAGTATGAGGTTTCTCGATGTCGTTACGATAACCATAACGTTACGCAGGATTCGAAAAGTCGTGCTCGACCCTCAGGTGCGAGTCGGACTCGCGCACGAGGGTTCCGTACAAAGATTGACGCTTTTCCCCAGTGTTTTAAGTTGTCCAGTGTTAGCAGAGCCCCTCTCCTTTTAACAAAATATGTACGCTTGCACTGTTGTGTTCCGGTATGAAGAGTAAGACAGCCGGTGTAATTACGGTCACAAGAGGCATTTCATCAAAACTCTCTAGGTTGGCAACGCATGTGCAAGCCCCACGGGGTTGCGGGTTGGGTGTCTATGGGCAGTGGTGATCATTTACCATCAGGTGACCCACTTGCTCATTTGCAAATAAAAACCGGCCAAGTGCGAGTCAGACTCGCGCACGAAGGGTTCCGTACCATTATCTATAAAACGGCAAAAAAATTCATGTCTGTTGTATGCGAGCCCCACTTAAATACCTATTTATTTTGTTCTGTTTTTAGTATTTGTTGTTACAGCGACAACAGAAATACATCATCTGTGAAAATTTCAACAGTCCAACTATCACGGTTCATGAGATACAGCCTGGCCCCTATTTCACCAACTTTACAATTGTCGGTTTGTCATGACAATAAAATTCTAACTACATTTTTTGGCCAATATGAAGCGCGCTAAAACAAAAGCTATTCAAGTCAGCAACTTGAAGTTGAAGTTGAAGGTGAAGTTGTGACGACGTGAAGTTGGTGAAATAGGGGCGCCCCCGTTTCATAAACGTGACAGGTGACAAATGACAACGACAGTTTGGTGTAGGTTACTGGCTTGAAAAGTTTTTGTATTACCAGACTTCATATTAACTTCGAAGTGTAGATAGAATTGTCGTTGTCATTTGTCACCTGCCACGTTTATGAAACGGGGGCTGGTGACAGACGGACAGACAGATCGTTCCCTTCCTCTGGGTAAAAAATAGATCTCGTGTGATAGTAAACGAAGTCGCGGGCAACAGCCAGTATCTTGAAAACAAAGTGACGACGCTGTTTTCTTTTACCTGGCAGCAGGTGTGAAGTTTTATTGAGACGAATCGGTGCCAACGGCTGCGGGGTGAGATAGCGGCCTACTTAACGCGGCTTTCAACAAATTGGGCAAACTTTGCGCTGGCCCGGCGTTAATGACGTATTCTGATGAATGGGGATTGGGGACCAAGTTATGGTAATGTAAATGCTGGGTGGTGTAATGCTTGAAACGGTTATGCTGTCACAGGTACTACTGACCGAATACGAGAGGTTTGGGCAAACTTTGCGCTGGCCCGGCGTTAATGACATATTCTGATGAATGGGGATTGGGGACCAAGTTATGGTAATGTTAATGCTGGGTGGTGTAATGCTTGAAACGGTTATGCTGCCACAGGTACTGACCGAATACGACAGGTTTCACAACTTGTTTTTTTTTTTTCACTGAAACAGGAAGGCAAACGAGCAAGCGGGTCACTTGATGGTAATGATAGAGGAAAGTGGTGGGGAGGGAGATCAGGCCACCGGCACTCTCGCTGACCGAACTACTGTTGCTTCACGACGATTTTCTGCGAGAGGGTGGTACTTTTCCGAACGAACCGGTCTATTCGTACGGCAGCAAATAGCTACAGTATGGCTACCCACTATAAATTTGTGGTTAGAGACCCTGACTATGAAATTTGAGGTGCCGAGTTCGATGCCCGATCGAGGCAGATGTTTGTATCATCATCATCATGTGAGTCGAAAGACGTCCACTGCTGGACGGCGGCCTCCCCCAAGGCTCTCCACTCAGACCGGTCTTGTGCTTTCCGCATCTACCATGATCCCGCGATTATTACCAGATCGTCGCTCCATCTTGATGTTCTTATGATGAATATCAGTGTTTGTTTTTGGGTCTTGGATGCTTAATAATTATGTATATAAGTATGTATTCATCTATATAAGTAGGTATGTTTATCCGTTTTCTAGTACCCATAGTATATACCATAGGCTTTGCCTAGTTTGGGACTAGCTCCATTGGTGTCAATTGTCCCATGATATTTATTAATTTATTCATTTATTATTTTACAGGTAACGCTTTATTACAGACATGGTAGAAAACGGGCCAGGCAAAATTTAATCTTATTACAAAGTCATATACTTACATTTTGACAGGGGAAAGCTTTTCTCACTTTAACTATAGGTACCTAGGCTGTCGGAACACAAATTATTCCGCAAATTACTTTGAAAAGAACCACATTGTGAAGGTAGCGACCATTTCTCAAACCAATTTAAGTGTCTTCGCTCCACCGCTTGTCCCAAGTCATCATACTAACTGACCACTTTTACTTTACAGTTACCAAAAACTTGGTGTCATACAAATTTTAAGCGGTCAGTCGGTTGTGGCGGCATTTGTAAGTTGGTGAGGTTAAGAGACAAAGGTCGTCATATTGACGACGAAGAGACTGTCAAAAGTGACGTGCCTGTAACATGGGTCAGCAATATACGTGCGAGGGTTTGTAATTTGTATTGTCGTAACGTGTCGCGCGGCTTGTGGGTCTCAAGGCGTAGCAGCCATGTTTAAAACAGTAGGGCACCTTTGGTATGACATTTTGCCAAACGCCAACTGTGAGGCGATAAGTCGAACCAGTAGACCACCGCGGCTTTTTCAGTCGACTATAGTCTACTTTTGTCCAATATTTAACTCGTATTAAGTGAGACAAAGCAATAATATGTATAATAATTAAATGGGACAACTAAATAAGCAGGCATCTTTAAAACTATCGAACGGTCTTTGACACAACTTTCATTACGTAGAAAAGTAACTTTATTGTGGTAATTGTTTTCGCAACACGGTACTAAAGCACTGATCTTATTTATGGTGTTCAATTAATAAATAATATTTTGTATTTGGTCTGAAACCGCTTAAAATCGGGACGCGTGGAAGACATGGAGGAGACCTTTGCTCGGCAGTGGGACACTTCACCAGGCTTGTAATTATTATTATATTGTACGAGAGCACAGAGCACGGAGCATACGGTATCCTATGCTGGTTCTTTCCTTCTCTGCAGTGTAATGATAGAAAAAAAAACTGGGCAAGTGCGAGTCGGACTCGCGCAAGAGGGTTCCGTAGAAAGATTTAAACGCTTTTCCCTAGTGTTTTAAAAAGTCCAGTGTTAGCAGAGCCCTGCTCCTAAGCAAAATGTACGCAGTGTGGGGTCAACTTATATTGGTCTGCGAAATCTACAGACAGACATAAAAATTTAAGATTTTAAGACTTTTCGGAGTGGTCATGCTATACGAGCTACCTTCATACCAAATTTCAAGTTTCTAGGACATCTGGAAGTACCCTTTAGGTTTTTGGAAATTGGCAATTTGTATGGAAATAGCCTTTTTAATTACTGTATCTCTTGATTGCGTTCACTTAGAAGGTTAATTTTTTCACAGCCTCAAGGGACCGCAGGCTTGAGTATTTGATATTAATTTCAGCATGCTACCTCCACGCGTTCCAGAGGAAAAGGGTCTTGACAGACAGATAGACAGACAGACGTAGAACAAAGTGATCCTATAAGGGTTCCGTTTTTTCCTTTTGAGGTACGGAACCCTCAAAAACTGCTTAACATTTTAAGCCGTAAACAGGCAATGCGGAGCTTGCGCAGTGAATTGCTAACCAGGCATGCCTTGGGTCTCATGGACATAGGTACGAGTATGAACCGATTTGGACTCGGTTTTTTTTAATCAAAAGCTGGTTTATAGTGAAATAAAAATGGATCACTCACGTATATAATTCGAGTTTAGCCTGACTGGTTTCGGACTAATTTTTTTTTTATTTTGGATGTTTCGGAGAAAAACGAGGGTAGTTGTGTGCCGCTGTCAGCTGCGTCTAGTAGTCGCGCGAGCAGAGCCGCGGCGCGCAGTGTGCGTCTCGCCGCCGCTGGGTCGTGCGCTCCCAGAGGAAGGACTACGAATTAGTCCGAAACATGTCGGGCTAAACTCGACTTATATACGTGAGTGATCCGTTTTTATTTCACTATGATTGAGTCTCACGGTAGTTTCATGTCAAAAGCTGGTTTGATCGAGATGGCTCACCACTAACTGCCTATATTAAATATCGGTTAAGACGTTTTTGAGATATTGGACTTTGTAACAAGAAATCTTACTGTTCCATATTTATCCACTATGGATGCGGTAAATACATTGTGTAGTAAACAATTTAGCTATTCCTGCTCCGTCAGTTATAATGGGTCATATGTGGTTTTATTTATATGGACGGGGCTCAAGCCATTAGTAGGTCATTTACCTGGATTAAATAAATAATGGGGTACTACCTTGTTTTGATTAATTTGGTATTATGAGCATTAACTTTTCTCTTAAAGTTTTGAGCATTGCTGTTCTCGGCAATATAACCTCTCAGAATGAGAGGGCTTGAGCTATATAGTTCCCACGCGGGCCCAGTGCGGATTGGGAACTTCACAGACTGCACCATTGAATTGCTTCGCAGAGTGTGCAGGTTTCCTCAAGATGATTTCCATCACCGAAAAGCTCATGCAAAATGTTACAAATGCAATTTTGCACTTAAATTCCGAAAAACTCAAAAGGTGCGAGCTGGGATTCAAGCCCTCTGCTTGAGAGGCCATAGGCCATAGAATAAACCACTATGCTACCGACGTTTTTTTTTTTCGTAGATCTTGTATTTATTGTAAGATACGTAAACATCGATGCAGCAACAAGGGGTCGATTTTCGAATCCCACCTGGTGACTAAATTTACTGATTTCTAAAAAAGTTCGTATTTTTTATATCTCATCGGTGACTAAAATTCTCATGTCTATGATTTATAATACGAATGCCCCCAACCACTCGTAAACGTGACCACTGAGTGACATCTTAACCACTGGCAGTGACAGCTAACCTCAATTTACTATGTTGACATGCTTCTCTATGACAAAAAAGCAAATTAGCTGCATGTTAGTGGGGACGGGTATGACATTCAAAAATAAGAATTTTGGCAAACAATGATAATAATATCAATAGTCACCAAGTGAGATTCAAAAATCGAACCCCAGATCTCCTGTCTTAGGAAATCTCATATTTTTCCTTCAATAAATTATTTTTAATCCATATTAGCAATTCAGTTACTTTAAAGAAACTTATGAGTTTATCTTGGCGAGACTAGCTTTTGTTGAAGAAAAAGCTTATGAATATGAAAAGAGATATGATAATTAAAACAGAGTGCAGTCCATTTGTTAAATGCGAAGCTCTTTTATCAAGATAATAAAAAAGTGTTGCGTTAAAATGGCGCTAAATGATACCTCCCTGCCTTAGAGCAGGAAAGGAATGGAGATGTTAACGCGCGATTTCCCCTCTGCCAAAACTCTAACATTAAGTCTGACCAAAATGATCAGAGGGTCGAACACGACTTGTCGAATCCCGCGTAGCATTACAGTTATCGTATCTAGATCGAGAAACCTCATACTAAATTTTAGTTTTAAATACGCTCACGGGCGGGCGCTCTTTCAAACGTCATACAAACTCGACAACGGACAACGTTTACTATTCGATTTTACGTGACGCAGGATTTGAAAAGTCGTGCTCGACCCACATGGTCTATTGATTGTGTGCGTGTTTTTGGCATTTGTGTGACAGTTTTGTTTTAGTGTGAGTTTGACTCTTATATCTCTTTGTTTGTTTGTTTTTTATATGAGCTTATATGTATTGTACTATAACATAGCTTTCAATATTTATAATTTTTAAAGACACTTCTTCTCGGTCCCTAGTAAGCTATTCCTCTCCACCACTCTAAAGTTGGCTGGTAGAGATTAGGGATAAGCCCGCCTTTGTACTTTAATTTTTTTTTTATTGTGTTTGTTTCTTGTTTTTTTTTTTAGTACAATAAAGTGTTTACTTACGAGTACTTACTTAGTTTGTAGGAATGTAACAAATTTTGACATGAGTGCAGACGTGTGCTGTACGTGTGTGTTCCTTGACCCCTCAATGAGTGGCAGAAAAAATGTAGTGCATAGATAAGCCAAAGGTGCCTCCCGTCTGTCTGCTATATACTCGTTGCAGATAGGTTGACTGGTAATATCTTAAGTATAGACATAGAAAAACCTTTCCCACGGGCCAGGCAACAATCAATCTTATGACAATGTCATCAACATTTTGACAGGGGAAAGCTTTTCTCAGTGTAACTATAAAGCCAGATTATTTTGTTAGGTCTGTAATGAGGGCGTTGTTCTTGTGATTAATACAGGGTGTTCCACGGCTATGCTACATGGAAGGAAAGTAACCTTAAATATTGTACTTAAATAAAATATTTCTCTCTATGAAGACATCTCTTTAGTTCTTAAATAAAGTAATACTTACTGCATGCAAAGAAAAAAATGCATTAAAAAAATATAATGACTACTATCAGTGGATTCGACGAGTGACTTCTTTCTCGAAGTTGGACTCTTTCTCGAAGTTGAGGTGCGAGCCGGGGTTTGAACCCACGACGCTCTGCCTGAGAGGCCATAGGTCAAACCACTAGGCTATCACTGCTTTATACACTCGTGACGTCAAAATACATACGCATAATGTTACACACTCAGTTCTGTAATGAACTATTTCCTTCTATCCCTATATTAGTTCTGTGTTAAACTCTAGTGCAGTAGTTGTAGTTATTTCATTTTATACTCTGAACTAGCTTTGTGATTTCAGTGGCACAAAATTAAACGTAGTCACAATTTAGGAATGCACGATGGCGGACGGTTTGGTTAGTGTGCTTTGGCAGTCGAGGAATTTCTGGGAACTAGTGTGTGTTTTAACTGACAATGAGACTGCAATTCGGGTTGTATTGTCTCGTATGCGGTTGCATGGATTGTACTATATGCGGTGCTCACGTAAAATGGGAGTAATGACAAACGTTTCAATGGTTGTTAGCTGTTCCATCGAGTTGTAAGTACCCTAAGGTATTCGTTTGAAAGGTACACGGAAAGACATTCTATAGTCACCTTAGCAACTTTTTATCCCCCGACGAAAAAGAGATCTGTGTATCTGTCTATGGCATCATAGCTCTTAAACGGATAAACCGATTTCGATGCGGTTGTTTCAATCGAAAGCTAGTTTAATCGAGATGGTTCTTAACCAAGTTTCATTAAAATCGGTTCACCCGTTTTTGAAATATTTAACTTTGAAATGACAATGTCGGGGGCTTTTCAACTTTTCTAAGTTGGTTAGGTTATTTGGTTTGAATTGAAAATTGCAATTTGGTTGTAAAGTTTGGAACGATGTAATTATCCATATAATTTTCGAATACATCTTTAAAATATAGCTAACCCCGGGAATCGAACCCAGAACCTAGCCATTCCTTGTCATGTGCTATATGCCGCTACACCACAATGCAAAAAAAAAGAGAAAAGGCACAAAAAGACAAGTTCTCCATTGTAATCATATTTTATAACCAACTAGCTGTTGCCCGCGACTTCGTCCGCGTAGATTTCGGTTATCACTATCCCGCGGAAACTATGTAATTTTCTTGAATAAAAAGTAGCCTATGTTATTCCTCAATATTCAAACTATCTTCTTACCAAATTTCATCTAGATTGGTGAAGCGGTTTTCCCGTGAAGAGGTAACAAACAGACAGACAGAGAGACAGAGTTACTTTCTCATTTATAATATTAGTTAGGATGATATTTAAACTAAACAAAACACTTACGTATCCCAGGCACATCAAAACTCTCGTTGCGCTCAAAAACTAATGTTCCCGACCCGTGTCACGCACAACGACGCAATTTACGACGTGACGTCACACGACACGGTTTTCGACGTCGATTGGCACGTGTCAATCGACGTCGATTATCCGGCGGATTGTTTTGTGAACGTCGGATTTATTACGATAACGTTCTAGCGGACGGCGTGAAATAGTGAGTCATAAAATGTGTGATAATTGCAGTGAAAAATATTTCCAACAAGAATTAGTGTAGGTCATTTGACAAGTTGTTGTATTTTTAACCCCCGATGAAAAAGAGGGGTGTTATAAGTTTGACCTGTGTATATTATGTGTATCTGTGTGTCTGTGTATCTGTGTGTCTATGTATCTGTCTGTGGCATCATAGCTGTCAAACGGATGAACCCATTTCAATGCGGTTTTTTTTTATCGAAAGCTAGTTTAATTGAAATGGTTTTTTGTAATGAGTTGAGCTACCACATTTCACACAAAATTACCCATGATCCACCTGTGGAATCATTTAATAACACCGCCCATAAAGTCAATAGTTAGTTATGCGGCTTACTGACTCATAAGTCGCTGATAAAAGTTGAGTTACGAAACGTTAGTCTGCGAAACAATACATCTACGAAGAAATCCATCGGCGTACCGTTACTCGGCGAAACGTTGTGCCAGTCAATAATCTGCGTAAGAATTGACGGTGAATCATTAGGTGACCCGTTTCTTTATTTCTTTCCTTTGTTACTTAGTAACTTTATACTATCGCCATCGAGAAAATACTAAAATTTCATAGCACGAACTAAATTAGATAATTTGCTCACCCGCGACCACATTATTGACCAAAATAATCATAGAATTTTGTTTCCAAGTTCACAGATATGGACCTCCGCACAGTAACGCCTGATTCAATCCATTAATGGTTAGAAATCACAGCCCACTCCACCTTAACTTTCAACCCTTAGATCTACCTTCTAAGGTCTAATTTAGAACTGATACAACGTTGGATATACTTAAGCTCTTTTGTTTTCCATTGCAAGCTGCCACAATCAAATGGGGAAGCTCTTGCCATGGGCCCTGCCAATTAAGAGGGTCCAGGACTTCGCACTCAATAAGCTACCTTGTGTTTTAGGTTGTAAAGGTGAGGATGGGCTACGGTTTGTGGCTACCGCAAATTGTGGTGAGTTCCTAAGGGCATGACAGATTTCAGTCGGGTGAAGATTGATTTGTGCCGATGTTTTGAATATTAGTTTAAAACTCGATAATGGAAGGCGAAATTGCAATTTATATGAAGACTGGCCACCGCTAAGAAACGGTAGTTAGAATACAAAACCGATGCAAAATGAGAAAAAAAGATAACCCGACAGCAAAGTGGTCCTTATTACGAGACAAATTCTTAAAAAAAATCGATGCCGTGAAGCAACATATAGAAAGAGGTAGATATGTCATTAGCACGCCGAAAACGAAGCGATATAATGCTACAAATTGTAGCATCTTTATCCACAATCTCTCTCAAATAAGGTCCAAACTTGCGCGCAAATGTCAAAATGTTCGGAACATGTTTTTCGATTGTCTTGTGAGCATATGACGTATCTTTAACCGACTTCAAAAAAAGGAGGAGGTTCTACGTTCCACTGTATGTATTATTATTTTTATTTTTTTTATGTATGTACATCGATTACTCAGTCAATTGTAGACCGATTTTCAAAATTCTTCTTTTATTCGAAAGGGTATACTCCTGAGGTGGTCCCATTGTCACCAAGTCATGATCTGATGATGGGATCACAGGGAAATCGAGGGCAACCCTCAAATTTTACAGGCACGTACTACGTGTTTCATATATTTTCTAAGGTTATTCAAGTATTTGCGTCTGGTAGTCATTACTTATAATATCATTGTAGGTACTCGTATCAGTGGACCAGGAAAATAAAAACAACTCGTAAGACTTAATTTGAAGGGTACACGGAAAGAACATAATTATCTAGTCACGTTAGCAACTTTTTGAGTTATCGCGATTTGAAAGTTTGAAACGATGTTATCCATAACAATTTTCATACATCTTTTTTTAAAGTGATATGAAAGAGTAGTTACATAAATATTTGTATCTGTAACTGATTGGTAACTTTTATTGGGTTTGGGTGTTCTACATTTTGAGATTAAAATCAGTTTTTTTAAGTGACTATAGACATTTGTTCTTTCCGTGTACCATTCATTTTATATCAGAAATACTGGATATTCATTTGGGATTACCGATCCAAGTGTTCAATAAACCTTAGTTTATTGAAGAGCTAACGCACTATGTAATCCCAAATAGTAGAACTGGCAGTAAACCTCCTGAATTGAAAAATAATGTCATATCATATCATAGTGCAGTAATTTTAGTGAGTTTACCGTCGGCCAGGATATCGTTAAAGTGATCGCTTCACTACATCGTAGTGCAACTATTGTTACAAGCAGTGCCCTCAGTGTAATCAAAAAGCACAAAATACGTCTCGGTCGCGTTTGCGTTAAAGTGTCAAGTAGTATGGGAATTGTTAAACGCGAACGCGATCGAGACGTATTTCTTGGCCTGGTCGGCGATTGCACTCGGCGCTCTGGTACCCTAATAGGCTAATACGTTATACTAGCCTTTTCCCGAGACTTTCCACGGACATAAACCCCGCTTATTCTCTATCCCGGGGAATTTCAACAAATCCTTCCTTAGTGCTTGTCTACATCATAAAGGCAACCTCTATGCTAAATTTCAGCCTTCTAGGGCCAAGGGTTTCGGCTGTGCGTTGTCTGTCAGTCACTCAGTGACGGGAGAGTTTTTGATTGTTATGTTACTATTTTAGTGTTTTACTTAATTGGACAATTTTGTACTTACCTAATACTTACATAATTGTGCTTAACACGTTCGCCGGCGGTAAGCGGCTATAGCCGTTATAACAATAGAAATTGTATTGTGTCTGGTTTAAATAAAAACTAAATAAAAAAACGTTAACCGTTTTATTGTTGTTTTAGTCACATAATTAGAATAGTCGGGTGATAGGTAGGACCTTGTGCAAGGTCAGCCCGGATTGGTACCGCCATCTTACTCGCTAATCCTGCCGCTAAGCAGTGCTTGCACTGTTGTATTCCGCTGTCGAGTAAGGCCTCTGGAGAAATCTAGGCCTTCCAGGACACAAGCACACGAATACACACGTCAAACTTATAACACCCCCTTTTTGTGGTTGGAGTTAAAAATAACACTGAAACTGAACTGTAGGTGGTAAGGACCTTGTGCGAGGTCCGTCCGGATCGCTACCACCATCTTACTCGTTAATCCTGCCGCTAAGCAGCAATGTTTGCACTGTTGTGTTAGCTCTCTAGGTTGGCAACGCATCTGCGAACCCTCCGGGGCTGTGGGTGTCTATGGGCAGTGGTGATCGCTTACCATCAGGTGACCCACTTGCTCGTTTGCCTTCTTAGTCGTATGAAAAAAATGCATAAAAAAACTTTTATCAGTCGACATCAAGTGTTTATAATTCCCACTTCATGTAACAAATAGGGTGACAGCAAAGTACTGTGCCCTAAGCACGACTTGTCGAATCCTGCGTTACGTTACGGTTATCGTATCGAGATCGAGAAATCTCATACTAAATTTTAGTTCCAAATACGCTTACAGGCGGGCGCTGTTCCAAACGTCATACAAACTCGTTATAGTTTACTATTCGATTTTACGTGACTCAGGATTCGACAAGTCGTGCTTAGGGCACTGAGTTTACAACTGCGCTGTTCTGACGAGCCTCGGGCCGTAATCGTAACGAGGCAACACATAAAGCTAGCTCATGAAACCACGTTTTGTTTGACACAGTCATAAAAAGTAAAAAGCAACATGTAGACTTGGAAAACTTAAATCATTAGTCATCAATTAAATTTGAAGATTATAAAAAAAATCGAAGATTAGAAAAATAAAATAAAACGCATGAAAATTAATGCGAACAGCACCGCCAGCTCCACTGATTACCTCAGTACTTCGAAAGTCTACCTTACCGGTAATTTTTCCATACAAACATTCTCGACTGTTTACTCCCTGTGCACGACTTGTCGAATCCTGCGTCACGTAAAATCGAATAGTAAACTATAACGAGTTTGTATGACGTTTGGAACAAGCGCCCGCCCGTTAGCGTATTTGGAACTAACATTTAGTATGAGATTTCTCGATCTCGATACGATAACCGTAACGTAACGCAGGATTCGACAAGTCGTGCTTAGGGCACTGGTGTTTGACACTAGATCAGTGATTTTTAACCGACTTCAAAAAAAGAGGAGGTTCTACATTCCACTGCATGTATTTTTTTTTTATATATATTATGTTCATCGATTACTCCGTCAATTGTAGACCGATTTTCAAAATTCTTTTTTGATTCAAAAGGGTATACTCCTGAGGTGGTCCCATTGTCACCAAGTCATGATCTGATGATGGGATCCTAAGGAAATCGAGGGCAACCCTCAAATTTTACAGGTACGTACTATGTGTTTCATATGTTTTCTAAGGTTATTCAAGTATTTGCGTCTGGTAGTCATCATCTCATGATGATGAGCTGATGATGGAAGGTACAACTCCTTAGCGGTTAGGAGTTGGAGGATAATTCTGAAAATGTTAAATCAACGTAAAATTGTGAAATAAATATCTTTTAACAAAAAAGTAAAACCGCCTTCAAAAAAAAACCTTCGAAAAAAAACGTAAAATAATCCTCTAAAATAATGATAAATAAATAAAATAAAATAAAATGTGTTTATTTCGGAAAACAGAAACTAAAGCCTATAGTTTTATGGCCTAGCACTAAGCAGCAGAAATATGAAGTCGGTGCTTCATTCAAAGAATATTCCGCTCGCACCGCACCGACTTCATATTTCTGCTGCTTAGTGCTAGGCCATATAACTTTAGGCTTTAGTTTCTGTTGTCCGAAATAAACGCATTTTATTTTATGTTTTATTTATTTATCATTATTTCAAAGGATTATTTTACGTTTTTTTTCTAAAATTTTTTTTTAAGGCGGTTTTACTTTTTTGTTAAAAGATTTTCATGCAATTAATTTTCCCGCCTTCCCTCCGCAAATGAAAAATAAACTTATCAACGCAAACGCTACTAAGCCCACTACCAAAATTACCACCACCAGTAAAACAGTACCGGACACGTGTTTCGCCTCTCTCCGAGGTATCCTCAGCGGACGTCGTCGATGTTGACACCCCGACCGTCAGTCAACTTCTCCTATTGATTAGTGCCACAAAACTGACAATAAAAACGGAGTACGTATAGGTACGCTATATAAGTCAATGGCTGAAAGTGTGACCTTCTGTATATACATGCGGTGTTATACTTGTACTCAACCGTGAGCCCCTAGAAGTTGGTGACACAGGTGTGAGTCGCGCGCACACGCTGTTGACACACGATAGACTTATCAAAGGAAAGGAGCCACGAAAAAATGTGCCATGGATGGAATAATTAGATAGAATAGGTGTTAACAGTTTAAAATGATTCGCGGTTAATTGCATTAGACATAATTAATTATATTAATTTATTAGTATCTACCCACGTTTCGTCAGTTTGCCCGTGATCATGATGCATGTAACTGCGTCAAAATATCGGAAGCTCATCAAACCTGTAAGGTAATATACCGTTTTCATTATGTCTAATAGAATAGATGTTTCTGGGTTTCCAAAATTAAAACGTAAAAGGGAATCCTTTACGGTGTTACTCGGTCTGTCTGTCTGTCAGTCAGCTATCGCAGGAACTATTAATGCTCATCATCAAACTTGGGAGTTACACTATTGTCGGTGGAGTTTCTTCCAGTCATCTCTCCTATGAGCCAGTTCCTTGATCTCCTGATACGACACGACCCCGGCCTTCTCCTTTATCTGGTCCATGTAGCTTCGCATAGATAGGTTGACCTCTTTCTCTCTTTCCTACAATTTTTTTTTCTCCTAAATTGTCTTAATAACTTTATCTACACACATATCATAAGTCCTCTATAATGCGTTCAGAAACCGTAGAAAATTACCAGCATTGCAGTACATCGTCGCCTCCGCCCGCCCTGCAGGTCCAGCGGTAAAGTAATAGTCATTACGACATCGAATTCTATGTTGTAATGAATTTTTCGAATTTGACAACCAACGTAATTTACAATCATAGTGAAATAAAACGGATCACTTACGTATATAAGTCGAGTTCAGTCCGACATGTATAATTAATAATGTGATACATTTTTATTTTTTTACAAAAAAAAAACAGTTTACGTAACGTCAGCTCGGTATGTTTGTCTATGGTTTAAAAAAAACAAACGAATTCGTGACAGGTATGGGTAAGATATATGCCTTCGGCTTCTGAACCCATCTTAGAGTACTTATAATATGTGTGTAGATAAAGTAATGTATGCAACTCCACATAATTAGGCCTTAAAACACTCGTGTGATCCTATTATGACACTCAGCTTCGCCTCGTTTCATAAAAACACACTCGTGTTTTAAGGACCCTCATTATGCAGGAGTTGTATAAACTACTAATGCTATCGACTTGAAATTTGTATTGTAAAAGCTGTCGTAACTTGTTATTTGAAAAAATTACTTTGTGCCAAGTTTCTTGCGGCGCATTCTTCTTGGTAATCATGGTCTTACCCAGAGCGCTGCGCTGGTATAGACTCAAAACAGCCTGTAACCTTATACCTACTTGCTAAATATAATTTTGATTTTAATTGATAATGCTTGCCAAAGTGTTTTGCAAATAGAGAATAGTTAAAAATATTTAAATAAATAAATAAATAATAAATAAATATCATGGGACAATTTGACACCAATTGACCTAGTCCCAAACTAGGCAAAGCCTGTACTATGGGTACCAGACAACGGATAAACATACTTATATAGATAAATACATACTTATATAGATAAATACATACTTATATAGATAAATACATACTTATATACATATTAAACACCCAAGACCAGAGAACAAACATTCATATTCATCATACAAACATCTGCCCAGACCGGAATTTGAACCCGGGACCTCAAGCTTCATAGTCAGGGTCTCTAACCACTAGGCTATTCGGCCGTCAATTTTCATGTTAATTTTGAAAAGGGTCTTAAAATTTCAGAGTGGGGCTACTAGAACAAATGGGGGTATCATAATTATAAAAGGGCTCTATTACTGCAACAAATCAATCTCGTTTCTTTTTATAAGAGAAAGAAGGCAAACTTATAACTTTTTGAGTCCGGGGTTTAAAACTTGATCTGTTTGGGGACTGTATTAGGTATTTAAAATAACACTTACCTTATCTCGAGGTCTTCAATAACCTCTTCAAAAGCTTAGGTAAAACTGTCATCATCATCATCATCATTATCATGTCAGCCGAAAGACGTCCACTGCTGCTTTCCCAAGGCTCTCCACACAGACCGGTCTTGTGCTTTCCGCATCCACCGCGGTCCCGCGATCTTTACCAGGTCGTCGCTACATCTGAAAGAATAATTTGGCAAATAAAGTAATGCCCTTCCTTTTATAACTCTTAACGTAATATTCTTTCTTTTTTGTTGTTTTTTTTTGGAAAAATAGGAGTGTGTGAAACTCAACTTCCTTTTAAAAGCCGCATCCACACCGAGACGTGCCCACCTCGCGGTCCCGACTTCTTGTAAAATGTGCTTCTGGAGATAGGGCGCTCGACTCGAGACTTTTCACTCCTCAAGTTCGCAGCCGTGCAAGTAAGAAATTAATAACGAAATTTTTAACGTTAGCCCAGGCTTTACTTTTAAACTTAATTATAAGTTTATTCTTTACGTTAAATTTAGAGAATAAGTAACCGAGAGGGCGAGTCACATACGTATCTTTAGCATGGTCACTTTTCGCAAGTACCTAAGACTGTAAAAACAAGGCAGATGGTAACCGGCTAGCCTGTAGGAGACAATGCTGGCTGGTATAGACGCCATAAAGGTATAAGTCCGCCGCTGTACGCGAATTTGATTCTTTGTATAACTAGTGTTTTTATGCTGTTTTTTTTTTGTACAATAAAGTGTTTTGGTACTTACTTACTTGCAATAAGAACACCAAGAAGGCAAGGTTTGTAATAATCTAGCCGACTTAGAAAAGTTGACAGCCCCTGACATTTTCATTTCACAATATCTCAAAAAGGCTGAACCGTTTATGAAACTTAGCTAAGAATCATCTCGATTAGACTAGCTTTCGATTAAAAGCAGCCGCGTCCAAATAGGCTCATCTGTTTGGGAGCTGAGATGTTATAGACAGGTGCACAGATACACACATACACAGATAGATCAAACTTATAACACCCCTCTTTTTCGTCGGGGGTTACAAATTCAAAATAGACTACAATCGCAGTAAGCATCATCACGAATAAAAAGAATTCTACATTTAATTATTTTCATCGCCTATCCTTTAATAATTTACGCGTCGCTGAAATTCAAACGAAGGTTTCAGTGCGGAAGCGAGGAGATTTAGCTAAAAATTTAACAGAGAAACCTGCGATGTTGTACTGAAATTGAAAAATACAGACGCAAAATTGCCTGTGTTTATTTCTTTTCCTTCATTTCTAACGCCTTTACGATAACATTTTATGGAACTATGGATTTACGTCATATTTTTTTCTGTAATTTCGAGGTAATATCTTTTGGTGATTTCGAGAATACGAAAAGAGTTTTATTAGTAGTAAAATTTCGTATTTTTTTATGCAATCACGCGTAAACTGCGTTATTACGACTACGATTCGCCACTTTTAACATGAAACTACCGTGAGATTCAATCATAGTGTAATAAACGGAACACTCACGTATGTCAGTCGAGTATAGCCTGACTTGTTTCGGACTAATTCGTAGTCCTTCCTTAGGGAGCAGACGCTAACGTAACGTGGCGAAACATGGCCATGTTGGATGTCACGTGGATGGAGTGTGTTTTAATAATATTAGCTATGCAGACGACATGGCACTGCTGAGTGCATCAGTCTCCGAGTATTGATCAGCATTTGTGAGAATTATGCATTTGACCATGGTTTGAAATATAACACGGTCGAAAGTGAATTCATGGTTTTTAAATCGGGGACCAAATGCTCATCTAAGGTCCCACCCATCAGACTCGGTGGTGTACCTTTGAAGAGAGTGCCTCGTTTTAAATAGTCCATCCGTGTGGGAGCTATGATGCTACAGACAGATACACAGACACAGATACACAGATAATACTTATAACACCCCTCTTTTTAACCCCCGACAAAAAAAAGAGGGGTGTTAGAAGTTTGACCTGTGTATCTGTGGCATCATAGCTCCCAAACGGATGGACCGATTTCGATGCGGTTTTTATTAATCGAAAGCTAGTTTAATCGAGACAGTTCTTAGCTAATTTTCATTAAAATCACCCGTTTTCGGAGTATTGAACTTTGAAATCTTGATATTATGATCCTTGATACCATTTTCACTGATCATCATGTCAGCCGAAAGACGTCCACTGCTGGACGGCGGCCTCCCCCAAGGCTCTCCACTCAGACCGGTCTTGTGCTTTCCGCATCCAGCGCGGTCCCGCGATCTTTACTAGGTCGTCGCTCCATCTTGTTGGAGGCCTACCGACAGCACGTCTCCCGGTCCGTGGACGCCATTCGAGAACTTCACTGATACAGGCTGTATAAATCTCGAGAGATTCCAATCGTAAACCGGAGATAGCCCGCTGTATAGCTCTAATGCCAAGTCGGGCGATTTACGCTCGTCGTTCCGCAGTTGTTAGAATTTACGCAAACCCCTGTTCGAACCAATGCGTCTGCTGTGTAACCGAGCTTGCTCACACCCACGCGGCTAGATTAACTCTGGAAAAGTTCAATACTTCAAAAACGGGTGAACTGAAACTAAGCTAAGAACCATCTCGATTAAACTAGCTTTCGATTTAAAAAAAGCCGCATCGACGTATACACAGATACACACCCGGTGCGGATATTGTAGGTGTCACCCTAAAAATCAACTGAACAAGTGCGAGTCGGGCTCGCGCATGAGGGTTCCGTACAAAGATTTTTCCGCCTTTCCCCAGTGTTTTAAGTTGTCCAGTGTTAGCAGAGCCCTGCTCCTATGTAAAATGTACGTGGGTCTTTTTATATTGGTCTATGACATATACAGACAGACATAAAAATTATAGATTTTGAGATTTTTCTTAGTGCTATAAGAGCTACCTTCATACCAAATTTCAAGTTTCTAGGACATCTGGAAGTACCCTTTAGGTTTTCACATTACGGCAATTTGTATGGAAACAACCTTTTAAAAGACTGTATCTTATGATCGCGTTGACTTAGAAGTTTAATTTTTTCATAATATGAAACCCTGAAAAATTTAATACAACTGTCTCATCACCACCACTAGCCTATTTTAAGTTCCACTGCTTTGCTTAGGCAATAGTTCCCACGCGGACCCAGTGCAGATTGAGAACTTCACACACCATTGAATTGCTTCGCAGGAGTACACAGGATAAATTACGAATGTGTAATTCCTCATATAAATTCCGGAAAACTCATGTTCTATCGGTCACTTAGAAATCTACAACCTTATATACCACAATAAAAAAAGTAAAAAGCAACTCCCAAGTAGCTCTCTTTATTCATATTATCCACCTCTTGTTTGTTCCACGTATTTACGTCAGCGCTCGGGTTTACGCCTGTTTTATTGGCGACGATAAGCGTTACGCCGGTGTACAGAACCCGAGGAGTTTACAGGCCGGCTGATTGGGGGCGGCTGTTAACGGGTTAAGGTGCTACCTGGGTTCTTCATGCTCGTTTTAAATTCTAAAATCTAAATAAAACGGATCACTTAAGTAAGCAAAGGTTGTATGTCAGGATCGTAGCAAGTGGAAGTCCGTGGTCTCTGCCTACCCCTCCGGGAAACAGGCGTGACTGTATGTATGTACTTAAATAAGTCGAGTTTAGCACGACATGTTTCGACTTACGGTACGTGAGTGATCCGTTTTATTTCGCTATGATTGAGTCTCACGGTAGTTTCGTGTTAAAACTAATGAAACTCTCTTTACCCGACTGCCCAAACCAAAACACCTTACATTATTTTAATATAGGTACTACTCAAAAGAAAATTAGCGGGCACTAAGTAAGAATTTTGATAGTTACGTGAAAATTATATTAAACGGTATATTGAAATAAGCAGTGATCTTAATAGGTAGTGCCATTTCGGGTGAATGACCTTAAACATTGTACATAACATGGGTAAGACTTGGGATTTCGGGACTTGTTATCTAGTACAAAATCAGTCGAAACATTGAAAGGGACCCGGTAACAGTTGTAGCACCTATAAAGACTTTCATTCAGGGCATTTAAATCTATAATATATCAAAATTCCAGGGCATTTAACTGAAACCGCATTTTCCATTGGTAAGGCCCGCGGTTCTTGAAAACATTTTTTTAACCAAACACAAACTTTAAAATTTTCATATCAAATCCCGGGGTTAAAAACTATATCCATACTAATCTTACGCACCGAAATCCCGCGAAATATCACTTCCAATTCCGATCACTGGAAATAAGTGAAATAATAGACTATATACTTAAGTAAATGATTACTAACCTAAATGAAAAGAAAAGCTCTGTATTACTTTTTAATATAATTTGCACGTAACGATCCAAACATTTAGTGGCCCCTATTTTCTTTTGAGTAGTGTCCATAAGTAAACCTTTGCAAAAGTAGATCTAACCCACACCGATCCCTTCAGGAGCCGTGTCCAGCAGTGAAACATTAAACGACTGAGATAGAATTGATTGCACATTGTATTCAAAGCACACAGAGGACAGCTGATGTACAGTACCACAACTTGTTCCGTTTATTTTAGGCCTGCCGCACATTGTTGGGGCTGCCGCGGTTCTGCAGTGCGTCCGCCATGTTTGCCGAAGCGCGAGTAGACAGTTTCAGTGCTGTACTACGGAAAAAAATGGTACCGCTTCTGACAAGAATACGTGGCAGCACCAACAGCCTCCTGAAGACAATAGCTGTGAGAAATAGTGCTCTCTAATGCAACATTTAATAAATCATGCAATGTCACTTGCCAAGTATGAATACTAACATAGTCTTAAGTAAACTACTAATAAAAATGGATCTTTGTTGTCTGAATAAATGAATATTATATATATATATATTATATATATTATAAATATATATATTATATATATTTATATATATTATATATATTTATATATATAATATATTATTACTACTTACTTACTTACTTATTATTATTATTACTTTTTTTTATATATATATACATATTTTTTTTATTTTTTTTTTATTTTTTTTTTATATATATATATTTATATTTTTTATTATATTATATATATTTATTATTATTATTATTATTGTTATTTATATTATTATATATATTATTTTATTATTTTTTATTATTATTTTATTATATATTATTATATATATTATTATTATATATTATTATTATTATTGAGCCACTAGTCGCGGCCACTAAACGCGACCACTAGTGGCTAGGGCCGCCTCAGGCATGTGTCAATAGAAAGATTGCTAGTCAAAATACGCTCAAAACGCATGGCGTAAGCGCCAGCTTTTGAAATTGCTCTGGGTAACAAAGTAAAGTATTCTAAGTAAACTGTTCATTTTTGATTTTTGTTAAACCAAAAAGAAGAATCAACAATTAATTATTTTTCTTTTCGTTCAATCGCAGTTAGAATATTCATTCTCATCCCGCTTCAGAAACGATAAAAGTGCAAGCCTAACTTTAAAAATATTTTGACCGAAGATTTTGTTTACAAACATGTTTTATCTATGGGATGGTAGTCTAGTCATGGATTTAAATAATATTAAACCTTCATTTTAGTCATTTAAACGAGATGTATTTAGAAGATTTATGATCTGAATGAAACGTATTACACTTTTTAAACCAAATGTCAGGGATCCGGCTTTGATTCCTGGGGTTAGCAATAGTTTTAGGTTTTTTTCTCTGTATTCATGTTTCAGTAAATTGTCATGTGTCATTTAAAATGTACAATAAATTAGATGATAGCCAGGTAGTGCCTTAACAAGCACATCCCCAGCCCATCTCCAACAAGATGGAGGGACGACCTAGTAAAGATCGCGGGACCGCGGTAGATGCGGAATGCACAAGACCGGTCTGAGTGGAGAGCCTTGGGGCAGGCCGCCGTCCAGCAGTAGACGTCTTTCGGCTGACATGATGATGATAATGATGAGTGCCTTAAACTTTTTTTATACACATGTCACACAAGTAACCTTTGCCGTACTGCTCAAACTCGCTCCTCTGTGCTCCTAGGGACGTCTCTTACAAAGTGAACTCGATGAATCACCCGCGAAATGCACATATTTTATTCTTTTGTGCGACCAAAACCGCTTTGTTGTATTAAAGTAATGCTCAAGGGTATAGGTATAGGACATGCTGGATGGATGTTTCTTGACAGAGATGTGTCGTATTTTCTTGGGCTGGGATAGTTCCACTAGTTTTTTTATTGCCGACGTAGGCTGTCTAAATTATAAGGGCTTGACTCACTGAATGGATTTCGCTCGCAGTTGTTCTGAGGTCCGTGGGTTCATTGTCTAAAGCCGGGTCCAGACGGGTGTGACGTGTAATGTAAGATTACATATGTAAGATTACGTGTAATGTAAGATTACAATCATGTAATGTAAGATTACGCGTAATTTAGCGTCAACAGTGTGGACGGCACACGAACTCAATGCGAACTGTGGACGCGAATCTTGCGTTGATGTCTTTGTGTTCGCGCTAAAATCCGACAGCCGACAGATTACGACGAGTCGACGACGCCCGCCACGAGCATTACATGTAAAGCTCGTAGTACCGTTCCTGTTCATATGCAGAATTCCTGTTACATTACACGATAGATTACATAACGTGTATTTCAACTGTCTAATTATCACGGTTCATGAGGTACAGCCTAGTAACAGACGGACAGACAGACAGACAGACGGACCGACAACGGAGTCTTAGTAACAGGGTCCCGCTTTTTACCCTATAGGTACGGAACCCTAAAAATCCTCCACACTGTGCTGCCCCTTACATCACACATCTGACCCGTCCCCAAAAGAAATGGCAAACGTAAAGCATCTTACAATACAAAAAATATTCATACAGCCCCTGAATCGGAGATAAACTACCCCGAAGCAACAGACCGACGGATGAATTTTTCATGCTAAAATGGGTTAGGCAAGATTTTTGGGATTATTTTTATGAAGTTGGGAGATTTTATGCGCATTTATAACACCAGTGACCCGGCTTGGTGACTTATTCCTCAATTTCAAACCCTGTTGAATCAAATGTATCAACAATCGTATACGTAAGTTAAACTGGATCTTTAAAATACTAAGGCATGTTACCACTCCCTCTTTATTGAATAAAATTTATGTTGCACTCGCACAGTCTGTCATGATTTATTGTATCCCAGTTTGGGGCGGTGCTAACAAAACCAAATTCTTAGAACTGGAAAGGGCACAAAGATGTTTATTGAAAATAATGTACTTTAAACCTTATACGTATCCCACAGTTGAGCTTTACAATCACTGTAACCTACTTAGTATGCGTAAACTCTACATACTATCAGTTGTGTTAAAATTTCACAAAAACCTTGTGTTTGACCCGACATATAATATTCATAGGAGAATAAAAACGGTTGCACCTTTGCCTACCTCTAAGTCAGCTTTCGCTAGAAGACAGTATGATGCACTCTCGGCTCTGTTATATAATAAGTCAAACAAAATTCTTGATTTCTATCCTCTGAAACTTTATGATTGTAAAGTAACCTTGATTGAGTGGCTTCAAGGACTGGACTACAATGAGACTGAAGACCTTATCTTACCAATAGGTGCTACACAGTATGTACAAAACTCGTATATTTAATACTAGCACATTGTATCGCTATAGTTTTAGTTAGGTATAAAATTCCGAATCTCATGTTAATCGGACCTAACATAGCAAGTAGTACTCACAGGCACACACACACACACACACACACACAAATTGTTGTGTGTTGTGTGTTGTATGTGTAGCATTGGCTACAACATATAAATTAATACTAAATTTATACTTATTAAGTACTAAAATTTGTATTCATCCCAAATTGTTCTTGTTTTTGGAAGAGCGGGGCCTCCTGACACAAGTTCTTACTTAATAGGAGGTCCCAATTACCAATTACCTTACCAATTATACAATCCTGAAAAATGTATAATATAATGTCCATTGAAAGCAAAAAAAAAATTGGAAATGCCAAGCTTGCAGGAGTAAAGTGCCTCAAACTGGAAATATTAACACACCTGTACGGCCACGAGATCCTGAAACAAACCCAAGGTCAAAAAACGCAGCTAGAAACAAAAAATATTACGACGATACGAAACAAAAACAAAAATGACAAAAATTACAGTTTTGCCTCTTCAACCTCTGAAGACCGGAGTTTCCTAGGCGACACGCAAGAGATAACAAAACCGGAGCTAACTCTACAATCCCTGAGCCAAGTTATATGCTCGAAACTAGAAGAGAATAATAAATGCATCATATCCGAACTCCAAAATGTCATCCAAATAGAAATACAGAAAGCTGTAACAAATCTACGGATTGAACTGAAACAAGACATTTCGGCACTATTCAAGCAAAACGATCAAAGAAAGGCCGACATCAAACTGCTAAATTCTAAAATGGAAGACTTGGAAAAAGAAAATAAAAAATCGCAAAACGAAATTAAGGACTTCGAAATAAAAATTATCAAAGAAACCGGAATGCCAACATCTACACAGCATATACCTGAAAATAACAGAAAAAAGATTGTTATCTACGGATTTTCAGAACAATTCAGAGAAACTGATTCTGAATTACATTCCAGGGTAATGGAAATGTTTGATGATGTACTACAACTGAACACAATGGGATATGTAGAAGATATATATAAAGTAGGCCGACGAAATATCAGAAATCGCCCGCTAGTAGTAGAACTCATTAGTAAGAGGATGGTAAGATACATGCTGCAAAATAGTCACTATTTTCAAGGTACCGGACTATCTATCGCCGAATTCTTGGATGCGAAAGAACGACAGAATAGAACATGAGTGCGAGAGGAGATGTTTCTAGCGTGGAGAAAAGGTTTTCACGCAATCATTCGCAACAATAAACTGGTTATAGAGGGAAAAATAGTAGATGTGAAAGAGAAAAATACACAATCTATCACAACGAACAATATTGAAAATGAAGCGGAACAAGAAATTAACAGCGGGAAAAAACCTGCAAGAAAATAACAATGAAGAAGGAGAAAAAAACTGTTCTTTTCGAAACTGAAGACATAGACTTTCAAATATTATTCCAAAATTTCCAAAGTTTATTTAACAAGCATCACAACACATAACACAACCCACACATATCACGCCAACTGCATCCACTTGCTTAGATCTCATATTTACAAATGAGAAAAATATGTGCTAAAGTAGAGGAACTAGGTTTCTGTGACCATAGTGGCACAATATTAAAAATTAAACTACCACAAGTGCCCTCACACCAAATCGAGTGGAAAACTCAAAAAAATACTATTTAATCACACAAATATTGAAAAATTTAAAACACACTTAAAATCAATAGACTGGAATAAAACTCTAAATTAAAAATAAAACATTAACGAAAAATATGAACTTTTTAACAATAAAGTAATAGATGTTTTAAACTAATGCATACCTAGGAGACAAGTTAAACCTAAAAAAAAATGTGAATAAAGCTGGTTAACGGTGGGTACAAAGCTTTCATGCAAAAATAAAAAGTAGCTGAAAATACTGGCATTTAAGTCTAATAATCCAATACTTAAACAACATTATAAACAATATGAAAAGATTTTGAAAAAAACCATAAATACAGCACAAAAGTTGAATTACATAAATAAACTAAATAAAAGTAGTAACAAGGTAAAAACTATGTGGAATATCATAAAAGAACGTACAAATAAAAACAAAAAAAATACAAACGTAACATAAAGTTAAAAATAAATAACACATTATCTTCGGACCCTAAATTGGTAGTCAACACTTTTAATAATTTCGTCGCACAAATCGGCGCGAGCGACAGCGGGTGCGCGCCCCCGCGCGGCCGGCCCGTCATGCATCCCACGCAAAACTCCATGTTCCTCGCTCCAGTCACAGTTAAAGACACAAACTACATCAAAACTCTGAAAAACAAAAACAGTCACGGAATAGATGAGCTTCCACCCTCCTTGATAAGACAGTGCGCTGATCAATTGGCCTTACCGTTCACCATACTTGTAAACTAGTCTTTTAACGAAGGCGTATTTTCAGATTTTTTAAAGAAAGCCATAATTAAACCTACCCACAAGAAGAATACTAAAACGGATCCAAATAATTATCGCCCCATAGCTCTTCTACCCACAGCCTCCAAAATATTTGAGAAAGCAATGTGCCATCGCGTCTTTACCTTTTGTGAGAAGTTTAAATTTTTTGATGAATGCCAAAATGGATTTCGAAAGAATCGTTTAACTACCCTAGCAGTCCATAGATATATCCAAGAAATATTAAAAGCCATAAACAATAAAAAATACGCTGTAGGGATATTATTAGATATGACGAAAGCATATGATAGGGTCCAATACGATATACTGTTGAATAAACTACATGGAATAGGAATACGTGGAGTAGCTCAGAAATGGTTTGCCTCTTACTTAAAAGATCGGGAGCAGTTCACTGAAATAGAATATTTTGATTATGAATCAGGTGATATTAAAAAAATTCGTTGCGAAAGTAAACTAATAAATGCATCTATTCCACAAGGTAGTGTGATTGGCTGTCTCTTATTTTTAATCTATATTAATGATCCCCCAAAAATTATGAATGAGCCGTGTATTTTATTTGCTGATGACATCTCTCTCCTCACAACATGTCAAAATAATTTAAATTTAACGAACACATTGAACTCTATATTCGAAAAAACTACTGATTGGATGAATGACCACAACCTACAAATTAACTATTACAAAAACAAAAATAATGACCTACTATCCGCATCAAAAAACTCCGCTACAAATTAATTTCTCATATAAAAATATAAAATTAGAAATGGTTAACGAATTTAGCTTACTCGGATTAGTTGTAGATACTCATCTGAATGGAAAGTCGCATATTAAAAAGATAAGAGGTAAACTATCTAGTTTCGCGTACGCACTCCGAGAGATTAAAAAATCAACAGACCTAGACGCTGCACTTGCTACCTATTACGCCTATGCCCACGCGTGGCTCAGCTACGGCATCATCCTATGGGGCAATAGTACAGATGCGCCAACACTCTTCACAGCACAAAAAAAACTCATCCGGATCTTAGTAAATATTTCCAATACCGATAGCTGCAAGCCTCACTTTCAACGACTTAGTATTTTACAGTACCATGCATATACATTTTGGAAATGAGTAAATTTGTCCATAAAAACCCAGACTCCTATACACAGCGAGATGATTTACAAACTACTTACTCACTACGCCACAGGAACAAATTAATACTGCCAGCATCCTACCTTAAAATACATTCCAAAGGGACTCACGCCATGTCAGTAAAAATTCATAATAAATTGCCTGAACACATAAAAATAGAACAAAACGAGAAAAAAATCATAAAACTGATAAAAGACTTTTTAATCGAAAAGTGCTACTATACTATAGATGAGTACCTAGAGGAATAGCATAGTAATAATAGTTATATACCTACATTAATTAACATGATCTCAATAATAGATTACACCTAGATAATAGTAGTATGATATGTTGAAGTATAAATACTTATATTAATTAATTTAAGTTCTAAGTTGTGATGTTTGTATTGAGATAAACATAATAAGCTGTTAATTTTTTTAATAGATTTATAATTTGCTGTTATGATAGCTTTATATTTTTATGTTCATATTGCTGCGCCCCAACAGGGTAAAATTTTATACATAACTTGTAAATTTTTGCAATAAATAAATGAATACTGAATACTGATTGGAATTTGGCGCATTTTGTGACATTAAATCCAAGCTAAAACTAATTAAACTAAAACTTGAAACTAAATTAGAACTCAATAAGGCCCCCAGGGCATGGTGCAAAAATGCTGGCAGCGTTGCCTCGCTGAATAGCGATGCTGATTCTTTGAGAGAGAAAACTGCCAGCCCTTTGGTCACAAGCTGCATCGACCAAGAGCATTGTTAGAATTGAGGATGTTGAGTGAGATCATCTGGGAAAAATCACAGAAACGCGCTTGCGGTTTAGCTACCATCGAAGCGTGTGATCCCAGAAGAAGAACGGATTAGTCAGCTTTACTCGACTGGCATACGTGAGTGATCAGTAGTTTCATATGATAAGTTATGAATAGCCTTAAAAAATATATGAAACACATGATACGTGCCTATAAAATTTGAGGGTTGCCCTCGATTTCCCTGAGATCCCATCATCAGATCATGATTTGGTGGCAGTGGGACCACCTCAGGAGTACACCCTTTCGAATAATGATTTAACATTTTCAGAATTATCCTCCGACTCCTAACCGCTAAGAAGTTGTACCTTCCATCATCAGCGCATCATCATGAGATGATGACTACCAGACGCAAATACTTGAATAACCTTAGAAAACATATGAAACACATAGTACGTGCCTGTAAAATTTGAGGGTTGCCCTCGATTTCCCTAGGATCCCATCATCAGATCATGACTTGGTGACAATGGGACCACCTCAGGAGTATACCCTTTTGAATAAAAAAAGAATTTTGAAAATCGGTCTACAATTGATGGAGTAATCGATGAACATACATAAAAAAAAATACATACAGTGGAACGTAGAACCTCCTCCTTTTTGGAAGTCGGTTAAAAATTACGTTACACAAACGCCAATCAAGCCCAAGGTAATCCTCCAATTAACCTTAAGTGATTCTTAATAGACGTAAATAAAATAAATAGTAACTATAGAGTAAAGCCGTGATAGCCTAGTGGTTTGACATATCGCCTCTGAAGCAGGGGGTCGAGGGTTCAAACCCCAGCTCGCATCTCTGAGTTTTTCGGAATTTATATGCGTAATTACATTTGTAATTTATCATGAGCTTTTCGGTGAAGGAAAACATTGTGAGGATAGCTGCACACTCCTGCGAAGCAATTCAATGGTGCGTGTGAAGTTCACAATCCACACTGGGCCCGCGTGGGAACTTATAGCCCAAGCCCTATCATTCTGAGAGGAGGCCTGTGCCCAGCAGTGGGACGTAAATAGGCTGATGATGATGATGATACAGTAAAGCTATACTTTTGTGTCAACACAGGATGCTGAAGGCCCTCGTTTGCGTGATCCAAGCAATTTAAGCGACGTTTGCCGACTAACGACACTATTCTTTTGACCGTGCTCACAACTGCCAAAGAATAGTTAGTGAAGATGTGACAGTGCTCTGTAGGTAAAGTCCCATAAATTCAAGCTAAGGTAAGCGACATTATCGACTAGCGACATGTGCATTTTACTAGCAGGGGACCATATAGAAAAACAAAAAAAAAATTAGCCACGACAGTCTTTTGTTTCATTGTTAGGTAGATTACTTTTCAGCCGCTCCTCGTAGTACCTACTTATTGAATTAGAAAACGCGATATAACATGAAATTATTAATTATAAATGTAATTCGACATCTCTAATAAATATTGTAAGATTCTAGCTTAGAAATTGGTATGATATAAATTTCATATGATGAATCATATGGTATAAATTTTTAATTTTTAGTTTTAACAAATTGCTATGCTCATGTTTTGAACTGTACTTACTTACCTTTAAGACCTTATTGTACAACATGAAACGCAATAAATCATTTGAATTGAATTGAAATTAACTATCGATATTCTAAATTCACAATGTCATTTAAATAATCTTGAACGGAATAGTAAGCCTTGGATACTAAAGACTTATGCAAGGCATGATTAAAATATTTTATGCTTTCTAGCTTAACAATATTTGTCGGTAATTTATTAAATATTCTGGGTGCCATTCCAAAGACACTTTTTGACAAAAAAACGGTTCTTGATGGCTTATAACAAATTTTCCCATGGTGACGTATACTATAAAATTTTGAGAATCTCATAAATATAGAGGCAGGGTACAGACATATACACAGAGTATAGATAAGATACGGCTAAAGTAAGCGATGTTGCCGACTAACTACACCATTTAAACATTGACACATTCTTTTGACCGTGTTCACAACTGCCCAAGAATAGTTAGCAAAAATTCCCGATATTTTTTATTTAAAACTCCAGTATAAAAAAAAAGCTAAACTGATTTTAATGAAAATTAGCTTAGCACCAACGCGACAGCTAGAAAAGAAACCGCGTTTGAATCAGTCTATCCGTTTAAGAGCTCCGAACCCACAGAAAGAGACAGAGATATATACACTTCAAACTTATAACACCCCACTTTTAATATGAAACTTAGTTAATTCGTAGTCCTTCCTCTCCCCACCCCACACATCTCTTTGTACAGTACAATCTAGATCGTGCTTTCCACCTCATGGGTGGTCTCCCCCTACAGCGAGTGTTTCCGCGAGGTCTCCACTCGAGTGTTCGTCTCGCCCAACGGTCGCGGTTCATCCTGGCAATGTGTCCCGCCCATCTCCACTTAATCCCCTCGATCTCTTCAACCAGGTCTCGAACTTCCGTGACTCGTCTAATCCACTCTTTCTTTTTCCGGTGCATGACAGTTATCCCGAGCATGGGTGGAGAATGGATGCAGATGACAATGGATCGTCAGGCGTGGAGAAATGGAGAGGGTGCTTATGTCCGAAGACGGACGAACTGAGTGCTGCTATGGATGGATGGATGGATGGATGGACCATCTAGATCACAATGATCACATTTTGCGGGTGGTAGGACCTTGCGCGAGGTCCATCCGGATCGCTACCACCAACTTACTCGCTAACCCTGCCGCTAAGCAGCAGTGCTCGCACTGTTGTGTTTCGGTGTGGAGAGTAAGACAGCCGGTGTAATTACGGGCACAAGAGGCATTTCAACCTAGCTCTCCAGGTGGGCAACGCATCTGCAAACCCTCCGGGATTGCGGGTGTCTATGGGCAGTGGTGATCACTTATCATCAAGTCACCCACAACTAGCTTATGTCCCCGTGAAATATTTCAAAATGGGCTAGTTCCCTATCCCGTGGGAATTTCGAAAAATCTCTTCTTAGTGCACCTGTAGGATACTCAAGGTATGTTTGCCAAATTTCAAGCCTTTAGGTCCAGTGGTTTAGGCTGTGCGTTGTCTGTCAGTCGGTCAGTCAGTCACGGTACTGTTTTATAGGTATAGAAAGTACCGTCTAGATCACATATTCTTTGTCCCATAACGACGCTATTTGCCTCGTGGTCGCTTGTCTAATGTTTCGTCGCGGACTTCTCAAAATTACTTCGTGATGAGAGCCGCTGATGCTCGCATCGCTTTCAAAGTCAAGTCAAAGGGTACTCTGACTTCGGCCGTAAATTATGAAAGGTTCGCTAACAAACTCCAAGTATGAACTAAAAAACAATTACTTTGCTCACCCGCGACCACTAATGACAAATAGTTATATCTGTGCGGCAAATGTATGTTTCCATGCAACACCTCCACCTCCACTGCTACACGAATCAACACATGCCACACAGACCCAACTATCACCACCACCACTTTACTAAACGCTGACGCGTTTCGGCACTCTCCACGAGGCCATTTACGAAGCACAACAACAACCGCTCAACATGCCACCACTTCCACTACTGACATATGTAAACCATGTACTCAACTTAGTTAATGACAAAACCAACGTACCCACTAATATTTTATAAATTCCAAACTACCCTTTTATGTAAGTCCTAAACTACCCTTTTTTAAGAAATGAATTCCAAACTACCCTTTTTATTTTTATTTTTAATCTACGCCAGGTACCCCGTTATTTTTAACCGAGTACGGTAAAAAGAGAAGTCATGTTCCAATGTTTAGGCAGTTGCTTTGCCCGAGGAGGATACTTGACGACGGTAGGGCTTTCTTCAATAATGCAGCTTTTGTTAAAAGTTCAAGGGTTGTAATGATCGAAATTTTACAGTAAATTTTGAATTAAAAAAGAATATAGTGCAAGCCGAGTTAAAAAGGTCGAATCATGTAGTAAATGACATAGTAGGAAGCTTGACCGGGCAAGAATTAGACTTTGACCCCTTGAAGTTTGTCACCCCCTTGTCTTCACTGACCGTGCATGCAGCTAATGCCATAACTTTATAATAATCATTCTCAAAGGACTCGCGTTGTTCTAATAATGTAATCGTTGCTTGTTCATCAGCCGCGAGCTCTTCGAGTTGAGACTGAATTATATTAAAATCGTTTAAGAGAGCTTTAGCTGCTTGCACTCGCAACTTAAATTCGGCAGTTCGAACGTCAGACAACTCAGACCCCGCAAACGAATCTACAAACTCCAACTCCAAGTGTTATTTGCCGCGCTTTCATTTAATTAATTTTGTAATGTGCGAGGAAATTGGCCAAGTATTTAAGTTGCGTTTTAAGGAGGCCCAAATGATGCGAAAACTAGCATGTAGGGGGTCGTCCGTTAATCATGTGAGGCTTGAAAGGAGGAGGGGAGGGGTTTGACAAAAATCACGAAATGTCACAAGGGGGAGGGGGCGGGTGGTAAGCTATCACGTGTATTTATTTTTTCATTATTTTTATGCCAATCAAAAACAACAACCTTTCTGTCTCGACATTTTTATCATGGTCCTTAATTTCAGAATAAAATAAGATTATACTTTATACCTGCATTTAAGATAACATTCTAAAAAATTAAAGATTTTTGTAGATACTAAAAATACATGTGATGATGGCTGGGGGGTGGGGGGGTAGTCTTAAACCTCACCATGTATCACCAAGGGGGAGGGGGGTTAAAAATGCTTAAAAAAAGATCGAGTATAGCTCAACATGTTTCGGACTAATACCCGAACAGTTTGCGTCTCGCCACCGGCGTGGCGTGTGCTCCTAGAGGAAGGACGGATTAGTCCGAAACATGTCCGGCTATAATTGACTGACATACGTGAGTGATTCGTTTATTTCACTATGATTGAATCTCACGGTAGTTTCATGTTGAAACTAACATGTGTACTTAAAACCAACTGAATCGTGATCCACCGTGGAACGTTTTTAACACCCGACAAAAAAGAGGGGTGTTATTAAGTTTGACCTGTGTATCTGTGTGTCTGTGTATCTGTGTATCTGTCTGTGGCATCATAGCTCCCAAAAGAATAGACCTATTTCGATGCGGTTTTTTAATCGAAAGCTGGATAAATCGAGACGGTTCTTAGCTAAGATTTATCAAAATCGTTTAACCCGTTTCTGAAATATTTGACTTTGAAATGAGAATGCCGGGGGTTTGTTAACTTTGTAACTTGGTTATCGTAGAAAATGTCATGGTGACATCGCATTGCGTGACAAAGAAAATCAAAATACCTTATTGTGCAACCATTAACTGTTCAATCGCCACCTCAAAAGTTAATATAGGTATTTCCTCACTAAATTAGAATCGTGACTTCAAAATACCTAAGCAAAACTTCGCTACCACTACAGCTGACTCCGCGCGCTGCAGCCTAATCCTGTAGACTGTCTCCTTCCGTCGTTTGCTTTGTTCAGGCCAGAGGGTCGAGCACGACTTTAGGAAACCTGGGAAACGTTACGGTCATCGTATCGAGATCGAGAAATCTCATACTAAATTTTAATTCCAAATACGCTCACGGGCGGGCGCTGTTCCAAACGTCAGACAAACTCGACAACGTTTACTATTCGACTTTACGCTACGCAACATGCGTTAGTCATGCTCGACCCTCAGTGCCATCCTTCGTAACTCATAAGAAGTGACGTAACGCGTAGTCTGTGCTATTATTTTGGCTTCGAATAAAGTAACCTTGCTGAGTGCTGAGTGGGAAAGAAACAAGTACTTCCTTGTTTCTTTCCCACTCCTTGCTCTAACTGCTGATTGTAGTCCTCCTAAAGGAGTTACGTCACATGTTGCACGCTCGGTTGTCATACAGACGGATGAACTTTTTCCTTCTACCCCGATATAGATATCTAAATAATACCCTACTTTTTAGGTTTTCGTACCTCAAAAGGAAAAACGGAACCCTTATAGGATCACTTTGTTGTCCGTCGGTCTGTTTGTCTGTCTGTCAAGACCCTTTTTCTCTGGAACGCGTGGAGGTAGCATGCTGAAATTAATATTAAATACTCAAACCTGCGGTCCATTGAAGCTGTGAAAAAAATCAACCTTCTAAGTCAACGCAATCAATAGATACAGTAATTAAAAAGGCCATTTCCATACAAATTGCCCATTTCCAAAAACCTAAAGGGTACTTCCAGTTGTCCTAGAAACATAAAATTTGCTATGTAGGTAGCTCTTATAATACCACCACTCCGAAAAGTCTCAAAATCGTAAATTATTATGTCTGTCTGTAAATTTCGCAGACCAATATAAGTTGACCCCACACTGCGTACATTTTTCTTAGGAGCAGGGCTCTGCTAACACCGGTCTTCTTAAAACACTGAGGAAAAGCGTTAAAATCTTTCTACGGAACCCTCGTGCACGAGTCCGACTCGCACTTGTCCGGTTTTTTAAATCGCAGCCAACCGTTATTTCCCGATTCAAGCATTTGCACAGCAAGCTCTGCTTAGCTTTGTGCAGTCCGACTTAGCTTTATCAAATACATGCACCACATTCGCTTATGAATAATCTGGGATATAATTTAAATGAGTCTCGAATTGTAGAGGGTGATGAGAGATATGAAGTTAAAAGGGGGAGAGAGACGGCGAATTTGTTTAATCTAGAGCTAAAGCCTGTGACGTGTGTGAAACAGCTGGCATGTAGAAATAAGTGTTCTGTATAGAGAGTTTGCAGAGGCCCGAGTACGAATATTCGAATCTTGCGTAACGTAACGTTATCGTATCGAAATCGGGAAACTTCATACTAAATTTTAGTTCCAAATACGCTCACGGCCAGGCAAAAATCTAATTTTGACAGTGTCATAAACATTTTGACAGGGGAAAGCTTTTCTCACTTTAACTATACTGGATTACGTTACGTCACCAACGTCAGTAAATGTCAGTTTACAATTACAACTACAATTCAATCTACATTCCACAGCCAATATGAAGCGCGCTAAAACAAAAACTCTTCCAGTCAGCGATTGACACCGAATTGTCATTGAAAACTGTAATTTCGTAACGTTGGTGAAATAGTGATGCAAGATGCCTCTGCACGTCGAGCACGACTTTACGAATTCTGCGTAACGTTACGGTTATCGTATCGAGATCGAGAAACCTCGTACTAAATTTTAGTTCCAAATACGCTCACGGGCGGGCGCTGTTCCAAACGTCATACGAACTCGACAACGTTTACTATTCGATTTTACGTTACGCAGCATTCGTAAAGTCGCGCTCGACCCTCTGCATATCTAACGTGTAGTAACGTGTTAAGCGGTCTTTATATAAAACAAAATTTTAAACTTTATTAGTTAGTACTTGAGTTTGTATGGGAGCCGAGTTGTTTTCGTAATTTCTACGTGCATTTAAACTATTTACAGTACGCCGCGGCCGTATTAAGGAAACGTGACAAGTTTTCAACACATTTAGCGAAAAACCCACAGTTTTGTGGGAGGTGCCGTCGGCTAGCTTTATTAATTTAGATTAGGCTATATAAATAGACTTTAATGTGATTTTGAAGTCTAAACGCCTTAACTTTGCCTTATTGTCATTGATTAATTACATAGCTGCGGCGGACCTCAAAAAATGCATGTCACCGTCATCATTGTAATATACGCCCATTAGCTCGGGCATGAGTTTTCACTAAAAAACGCTTGCAACACCAGAAGTATCACTCGCGCGTTACTGACGTTTGAAACTTTTTACACTCCATTTTGAAGACCGCCATGCTGTAACTAAAAAAGCCGTGATAGCCTAGTGGTTTGACGTATGGCTTCTCAAGCAGAGGGTCGTGGTTTCAAACCCCGGCTCGCACCTCTGAATGTTTCGGAATTTATGTGCCGAATTACATTTTGTAATTTATCATGAGCTTTTTCGGTGAAAGAAAACATCGAGAGGAAACCTGCACACTCCTGCGAAGCAATTCAATTATGTGTGTGAAGTTCCCAATCCGCATTGGGCTTGCATGGGAACTTATAGCCCAAGCCCTCTCATTCTGAGAGGAGGCCTGTGCTCAGCAGTGGGACGTAAAAAAGACTGGCGATGACGCTGTAACTCGCTGGGAAAACCTCAACAGGAATTTCATTCCACAATCTAAGTGTTCTAGCAAGTTTAAAAATATTAAAATTACCACTTTTCCAACGTTTCCCGCGATATCAAGCCGTCATGAGATACGTGGGGAATCTTGCTAGATTGCCCCTATTAAACAACCTGCGGGCCATCGCTCGCCGGGATTGCGAAAACAGGGATGCCTCGGCTGTCCATTACCTACTTATAATATTAAACTACGTAAAAATAATGTTAAATGTCCAAGCGTGCCTAAAACCTGTGCGTAAGTGCTCGGTGTTATAAAGCCTGTGTTTTACAAACTTCAACTCGAAAATGGTGAAAATTGGCGTATTTCTACAAAATTCCCTCATGAAAGAAACACACTATTGCATTGCCACAAAATTACTGCGTGGAACAAATTGATGTATTGCTACAAAATTTATTCGTAAAACACACTATTGCATTGCTACAAAATTACCGAGTGAAACAAATTGATGTATTGCTACAAATTAACCTCGTGAAAGACGCACATTATTGCATTGCCACATAATTACCACGTAAAAGAAATCGGTGTATTGCTACAAATTTACCTCTTGAAACAAATTAGCGTACTGCTACAAAATTAACTCGTGAAACAAAGCTGTGTATTGCTACAAAATTAACTCGTGAAACAAATCGGTGCGTCGCTATAAAATTACCGCGTGAAACAAATCGGTGTATTGCTACAAAATTAACTCGTGAAATAAACCTGTGTATTGCTACAAAATTAACTCGTGAAACAAATTGGTGCATTGCCACAAAATTTCCTCGTGAAAGAAACACATTATTTCATTGCTACAAAATTACCGCGTGAAACAAATTGGTGTATTGCCACAAAATTTCCTCGTGAAAGAAACACATTATTGCATTGCTACAAAATTACCATGTGAAACATGTGAATACGCATGTTCTCGTTTATCTCTTTAACGGTTTCATTGATTCGGGCAAGTTTTTTAACCGACTTCAAAAAAAGGAGGAGGTTCTACGTTCCACTGTATGTATTTTTTTTTCATGTATGTACATCGATTACTCCGCCAATTGTAAACCGATTTTCAAAATTCTTTTTTTATTCGAAAGGGTATACTCCTGAGGTGGTCCCGTTGTCACGAAATCATGATCTGATGAACCAGGGAAATCGAGGGCAACCCTTAAATTTTATAGGCACGTATTATGTGTTTCATATATTTTCTAAAGCTATTCAAGTATTTGCGTCTGGTAGTCATCATCTCATGTTGATGAGCTGATGATGGAAGGTACAACTCTTTAACGGTTAGGAGTTGGAGAATAATTCTGAAAATGTTAAATCAACGTAAAATTGTGAAATAAAAATCTTTTAACAAAAAAGTAAAACCACCTTAAAAAAAAAACCTTAGAAAAAAAACGTAAAATAAAATGCATTTATTTCGGACAACAGAAACTAAAGCCTAAAGTTTTATGGCCTAGCACTAAGTAGCATTAATATGAAGTCGGTGCTTCATTCAAAGAATATTCCGCTCGCACCGCACTGACTTCATATTAATGTTTCTGTTATCCGAAATAAATGCATTTTATTTTACGTTTTTTTTCTAAGGTTTTTTTTTTTGAAGGTGGTTTTACTTTTAATACATTACAATGCTAGTTAGGACACTACAAGACGCCTGCTGGCTGGCTGGTTTAGATGTGGTGCTATCGTCGCATTTTGCGCATTAGTTGTACGAAACCGTACTCTATAGTATCTCGATCTTGCTTAGGAACGACAGCTATCTATGCATCTGCTGCAGCTGATAATGATGGGCAAAGTAGAGGAGAAGAGACGCGCTGGGAGCAGAAAGAAATCATGACTGCGGAAAATCCGGGAGTGGAAAGCATTCAATTGCCTCCGTCGAACAGCTATTCCGTCCGGCTGGCTGCTCAAGGAGACGAGTACGGGAAGCTGGCACTGGAAAAAAAAAAAGAAGGTAATGCTAATTAAATTGCTATCGTTCTTGGCTAAGTTTCATTTTTATGGGAGTTTCAAATGAAAATGTTGGGTATTTTTCAACTCTTGCCAGCTGTTATATTATTATACGCTGTCCGCACTCGCCAAAACGTAACGAACTCCTTAAAGACGACTTCACAAAAAACTCTCCCGAAATCACTTCACAAAATCAAACGGTGCCATTCAAACGGCGCAAAGACTTTCCGGATCGTTTCCCTAAACTGTTCTCGAGGACAGTATTTTCTCAGTTAATTGCAATAATTTCCCCCCGATTTTTCCATCAGAACGTCATTGAGGCGGAATATTAAAAAGTAACGGCTCATTAGGCCGTTTAATTCGGGGAGAAAGTCCCCGTTTCAAGCGTTAAAGTCTTTGCCGGATTACATTCGAAAAATCTCCGCTTGGACCGTCCTTTGTGATCATTCGTCTAATGATGTAGGTAGTACAAGTTTCGGACTTTGCGTGATGTCGAGGTTTTTGCGAAGGGATGCCGTCAAAATGCGCAATGTGTAAAAAGTTTGCACCAAATCTGTTGATAATAATCCCTAGCGTCATCTGTGGTAACTTTATGCAACGCAGGGTACGTAAATGTTTTTCATGCGACGAGGAAGGCAAACGAGCAAGTAAGTCACCTGATGGTAAGCAGTCACCATCCGTCAACACCCGCAACCCCGGAGGGTTCGCAGATGCGTTGCCAACCTAGAGAGCTAAGTTGAAATGCCTCTTGTGCCCGTAATTACACCGGCTGTCTTACTCTCCACACCGGAACGCAACAGTGCAAGCACAGCGGCAGGATTGGCGAGTAAAATGATGGTAGCGATCAGGACGGACCTTGCACAAGGTCCTACCATCCGCAAAATGATCTTCTTTTGTCATTTAGGACACCACGAGAATATTAAAATGCTATTTTTAATGCAGTTGCTCAAAAAGTGGATTGGTGGATTTTTTGCACTACTTAATGCTTTTTGCTTTTTCAAGGCACCTGTGATTGGCCAAACCGCGGTGTGATCCTCTCCTCTCCGCCTAGCTCCGAGTCAGTAGGTCGAGCACGACTTTTCGAAACCTGCGTCACGTAAAATCGAATAGTAAACGTGTTTGGAACAGTGCCCGTCCGTGAGCGTATTTGGACCTAAAATTTAGTATGAGGTTTCTCGATCTCGATACGATAACCGTAACGTTACGCAGCATTCGTAAAGTCGTGCTCGACCCTCAGTGGAAAACGTACCCTTGTTGGAATTCAACTTTATATCTAACAAAAACCGGCCAAGTGCGAGTCGCAAGGGTACCGTGCTTGCAGCTATATATGTTAGTAGTTCGTCTGTCACAGGAATAGAGCCTCGAAGATTTTATCCACTGTTCCCGAGTGCTTTAGATTGTCCAGTGTTAGCAGAGCCCTGCTCCTAAGCAAAATGTATGCAGTGTGGGGTCAAGTGAGACACCAAAATTTAAGATTTTTAGATTGATCTGATTAGTCGTCCCATATCATTATCGTCATAAATAAAAATAAAAAGTCGTCAACATAAAAGTCGACGTCATAAAAAGTTCAAGTTTCTAGGACAACTGGATATACCCTATGAGTTTTGATTCTACGGCAATTCGTATGGAAATGGAAACGCATTTTTATGGCTATATCTTTTGATTGTTTTTTTCACAGATTCGAGGGACTGTAGACTCGATTGTTCGACATTATTTTCAACATACTACCTCCACGCATTCCAGAGAAAAAGGGTCTTGACAGACAGACAGACGGACAACTAAACGATCCTTTAAGGGTTCCAATTTTTCCTTTTGAGGTACAGAACCGTAAAAAGACTCAAATGTAATATATTCTACACCCCAGTCCGAGTTTATGTTACGAAATCTTTATTGAAAAAGTCAGTTTTATTCCTTCAATGTAATTTCAAGGCTACCTGATTACGCCAGAGGCCTGAAGAAAAACAAATTTTACATGCTGCCTTTGCGTTTTCAGATAACACTCATTTGAAGTAATGAGAGCACTTTGAGACGAAATTATTTTGTTTCTTCATGTTTTATTTTGTCAGCGGATTTCGTTAAAATTTATCGTCAAGTTAAAAATCGCAACGCATTTCAATACTTTGATGTTCATCCTTGGTGCTGTGTACTTACTTAACATTAGCCAATGTATTTTTAATGTTTTCGTATAAAATTATTTGAAAATGATACTGTAATTTAAGACGTTCACTGCTGGACGGCGGCCTCCCGCAAGGCTCTCCACTCAGACCGGTGTTGTGCTTTCCCCATCCACTGCGATACCGCGATCTTGTGCAAACAATGTGCCCTGCCCACTGCCACTTAAGTTTCGCTATATTCTACATAACACTGTAATTTGTGGAATTTTTATCTTACTCCCTTTCTTCTGGTAAGGACCAAATGAAGAAATAACTAAGGAGACAAGACACCAAAAAGCACATGCGCAATATGCATAAAAGAGAATGCCTCAGGAATTTTTTAAAAAGACAAAAGCTACTGGGAAACAATACATTTTTAAGACTATAATTTGATTAGTTGACTGTATTTTGCTTGCAAAGAGGAACACAAGAACACAACAATAGTTTTAAATTTTCACTAAGATTATTAATTTATTTATTACTAATTTATTGAAAATTCTTATTGTAAAAAGCCACAACTCCAGTTCTACGTTAGGATGGATCCATTGTCTTTTGTCTCGATATAAGTAAAGTAAGGACGTTTATGAAGATAATGCGACGTCGTCAAACTGAAAATTGTTACGGGTTTTTTTTTCGTAAAAAGGGTAAAGGTATTTTACCTTACATCCATTCGTTCGTAGTATTGTTAATACGTATTGCTCTTTTTATTTTTTGTCTAGTACGTCATACAATAACGTAATATTAAATTTATTGAAATACATGTGGGAATGAGATGGTGGTACTGTGGACGAATGATTGATGCAAAAGAGCGGATAGAATGACTGGAAGATATTTTGTGAATGAACGGTGAGAGTGAGTGTATGATTGAGATTCGATTGGGCTGTCTTAGCGATTAGATGTGTTATAACTTTTTTTTACTTTTATTAAACTCTTTTTCTTAATTTAAAACACCTTGTTTCCTTCATTCGATCCCACATTTTGGGGGCTCGTCCGGGATCGGAAGGAAAAAAATTAAAAGTAAAAATTGAACGTCGGACTGGTGTGCAATTTTGCGTGACGTGACGAGGCGGTTACGTTTGGTTTTAAATCGGTTACCATTACGACGGGTGGCCGAAATAAAGACGCGTACGGATTCCTGCTGGCTTCGAGAGCAAGACGGTAGCTTTTGGGCCGCAAGAAATAGCACATCGGAAAGATGCCGACGGATACGCAGAACGACGTGGCGGCTGGTACGAGTTCGGGTGATGGCGCTGACGAGGCGATGGTGCTTAAGCTCCGAATACCAGGCCCCGTAAAGACGACGACGACGACAACGACGGCTAGGACACCTAAGTCTCCAATTCCGACGTCACCGACACCACCGGTGATGACGACGTATGACGGAAGAGAGGGCGGCAGCCTGCAGTACATGGATGACCTTATCCAAAAATTCAGCGCTCAAGATAAGACGTACAGCGTGAATAAGTTTATAGAAGACATCGATGAAAACGCCGTAATATTTAGCTGGACGCCCTTACAGCGGTTAATTGTGGCGAGGCGCAGTTTAACTGGCACCGCAGCGCTTTGGCTGAAGGCCGAACGACCGTTTAAATCGTGAAAAAAGATGAAAGTTGCCTTGATTACTTACTTACCATGCGCGAGTTGGGCAAGAGGGGTAAAATGCCCGACTATGTCGCGATTCAGTACATCGTAGACGGCATAGAAGACGTAGAAACTAACAAGATGATGCTATATGGTGTTACATCATACGGCGACCTAAAGGAGAAGATTAAGATTTACGAAATGATAAAGAAAAAGACGAGAATGACGCATTCACAGCACACCGAAGTGAAGAAAAACCGGCCGAAACCAGTTTACCCCAGCTATACAAAGAAGTGCTATAGCTGCGGAGAGGAAAATCATGTGTCCAGTATGTGTCCGCACAAAGAGAAAGGTGCGAAATGCTTTAAGTGCAACCAATTCGGACACATCGGCGCAGTGTGCCTCAGCGCAGAGGTCAGCTGTGGAACATCGTCATGGCGGCGGCTCGAGATCAAATATGTGTGTGCAGTCGGAAGTTCGTGCGAATGACTCGGAGCGGAAGATGAACGACAGCGAAGTGAATGATGAAAACTTCATGGCGGTCGACACATCCAACATGGCGGCGCCGGCGGCGGCAGCTGTCAGTTGTGACAGGAGGGATGACATTGACAGTTCGTGTCATAACCGTACGACGGGCGGTAACGGCTGTGTAAACAATACTGAACGGAAGCCGTTGAAGATAATTTCGGTGTTCGATCGTAATATTTACGCGTTAGTGGACTCCGGTAGTGACTTAAATCTTGTGTCGGAAGATTGTTACGCGTTATTAGGCGCGCCGGACTTAACAAAGTGCGAAATATCACTGACGGGACTTGGTGCATCGCGAGTGATATCGCAGGGACAGTTTGCGACAAATATTGTGATCGACGGGGAATGTTTTAAAGACGTAGTGCTACACATCGTGCCTAGAGACGTTATGCCGTTTAGTATTATTTTAGGTCAGGAGTTTTTACAACATGTGACGGTTATTATGAATGGCAATCATGTAAGGTTATTGAAGCGCAATGACAATTGGCTTCATAATTTCGATGTGTTTGCTTCTGATGTTGTAGGTTACGTGGCGGATCCAGTTATACAGCAGGAGGTCACACGGCTGGTGGAGACCTATAAACCGAATAACACGCGTGAAGCCCCGATCCAGTTGAAGATTGTTTTACGAGATGACGTCCCAGTGGCTCAGCGACCTCGACGGCTGGCCATAGCAGAGCAAGACGAGGTAGAAAGGCAAATTACTCAGTGGTTAAAAGATGGTGTCATTAGGGTAAGTTTTTCTGAGTATTCTAGTCCATTAGTTCTGGTGAAGAAAAAGGATGGCAGCACTCGCATATGCGTGGACTATCGACGAATTAATGAGAAGATGATAAAAGACGAGTACCCATTGCCAATAATTGATGACCACATTGACAGGTTGGCAAAGGCTAAGGTGTTTAGTACATTAGACTTGAAGAATGGGTATTTTCACCTGACAGTACATGAAGATTCCATTAAATACACAGCATTTGTTACCCAAGATGGTCAATATGAGTTTTTAAAGGCACCATTTGGTTTGTCTGTTTGTCCGAAGGTGTTTACTAGATTTATAAACATCATCTTTAGAGACCTAGTGGCGAAGGGGTACATGCAAATTTTTATTGACGATTTAATAATAATTTCAGAAGATGAGGCACAAGGAGTGCAACGACTAAAGGAGGTACTAACGAGAGCTTCACAGTATGGGCTTGAAGTGAACTGGAGCAAGACGCAGTTCATTCAACGTAGGGTGGAATATCTTGGCCACGTGGTTGAAAATGGAACGGTGAGGCCATCACCAGACAAAACCGACGCAGTGGTAAGGTTTCCTCAACCTGTAACTTTGAAACAGCTCCATGGATTCATAGGATTGACTTCATACTTCAGAAAGTTTGTACCTAATTATGCTGTGATTGCTCGACCGTTGACAGATTTACTTAAGAAGAATGTAAGTTTTGTATTTGATGACTGTCACAAACAAGCGTTTAATGAACTTAAGTCGAAGTTGAGTAGTAGTCCAGTACTGATGATCTACAGTCCAGGTTTGCATACTGAGATGCATACAGATGCCTCGATGGTTGGCTATTCAGCTGTGTTGATGCAAAGGTGCCCTGATGATGGTAGTTTGCACCCAGTGCATTATATGAGTCGCAAAACAAGTGAAGCAGAACAGAAGTATACTAGCTATGAGTTAGAGGCTCTGGCTATCATAGAAGGTGTAAAGAAATTTAGAACATATTTGTATGGAATAAAGTTTAAAATCGTTACAGATTGCAAGGCGTTCCAGATGACATTGAAGAAAAAAGATTTATCTACTCGTGTAGCGAGATGGGTACTTCTCCTTCAAGAATATGACTATGAGATATCACATCGATCCGGATCACAGATGAGACATGTGGATGCATTAAGCCGAGCACCTTTCACTGGAGTTGTGACAAGGGAGCTGCATGAGATGCTACGAAGAGCTCAAGAATCTGATGAAGGACTGAAGGCGATCCTTGAGATACTCGAAGAGCGTGAGTACCAAGATTATGCCATTGAAGGTGGAATACTGTACAAAGGTACACTACTGGTCATACCAACAGATATGGAAGATGAAATCCTGAAAAGAGTACATGCTGTGGGTCATTTTGGAAAAAAGAAAATGACAGAGTTGATAAACAAAGAGTATTTTATAAAAGACTTATCAAGAAAGATAGACGAGTTTATCATCACCTGCGTGCCGTGTCTACTAGCAACGAGGAAGGCGGGAAAACCAGAAGGGTTTTTCCACAGTATAGAGAAGAACAAGATTCCATTGTTTACCCTCCACCTGGATCATATTGGCCCAATGATGGAAACAAAGAAGCTGTATAATTATATACTTACTATAGTTGATCAATTTACTAAATTTGTGTGGCTTTTTCCAGTAAAGGGGACAACGGCTAGAGAGACGATTGATAAGTTGAGAATACATCAACAATGTTTTGGCAACCCATCCAGATTTGTAACAGACAGGGGAGCAGCATTCACGAGTAATGACTTCAAGACTTATTGTGAAGAGGAAAATATCAATCACGTTTCTATAACTACGGGGGTACCGAGGGGTAATGGGCAAGTCGAAATTATTCATAGAACGATGATCTCGGTATTAACTAAGATTTGTATTTCAGATCAAAGTCTGTGGTACAGACATGTGGCGAGACTCCAGTTGGCGCTGAACAGTACCTATCAACGAAGCATCGATACGACGCCTTTCGAGCTCATGGTCGGTACTAAAATGCGTACAAAAGATGACCTGAATATTTATGAGTTGCTTCAGCAAGAAGATCGAGACTGTTACGTGCAAGCCAGAGAGAAGTCGAGAGAGTCAGCTAAGTTGCAAATACTGAAAGTGCAAGAAGAAAATCGACAGACGTACAACAGAGGGCGCAAACAGAGTCGGCATTACCATGTCGGTGACCAAGTAGCAATCAAGAGGACGCAGTTTGGAACCTGTTTGAAACTGAGGGCTAAGTTTTTGGGACCTTATAAGGTAGTCGCAGTAAAGGGCAATGACCGATATGATGTCGAGAAGGTCGAGCGATCTTCAGAGGGACCTACGAAGACGTCTACCTCAGCTGATAACATGAAGCCCTGGCCCAGCATCTAGAGCAAGCACATCCATGAGGTTTGTATGACTCGAGTACCTACGATTGCCATGGTGATACTGTCATGTCATTGTTATGTCATTGTTGTAGTTGTTGTTGTTGTAATATAAGTTTTAATGTAGTAGAGCACATGATTGTACCTACAGTTAAGATGTTTTTAAGATGTTTTTAAGATGTTTTTATGATGTGTATTTAAGTTGTTTTATGATGTTATTTTGTAGTATGCCTGAGGACAGTCATGTGAGTAGGATGGCCGAATGTGGGAATGAGATGGTGGTACTGTGGACGAATGATTGATGCAAAAGAGCGGATAGAATGACTGGAAGATATTTTGTGAATGAACGGTGAGAGTGAGTGTATGATTGAGATTCGATTGGGCTGTCTTAGCGATTAGATGTGTTATAACTTTTTTTTACTTTTATTAAACTCTTTTTCTTAATTTAAAACACCTTGTTTCCTTCATTCGATCCCACATACATTGCTGTCTTCAGGAAGCGCATATTATTATCTTTCGATGCCCATATTAACTTTGAAGTTACAAAAATGAAATGTTGTCAATTAGCGCCCATTCCCTGAATTCTAAAGCAATCTTAACGTTCTAAAATAAACATCTTGAGCGTATCGAGCCACCTCTAGATATTATCTTCGCCGATAAAGGTCAGTGGCTGCTGTCGACAAATTGTGCTACCATTAATCAAGTTTTTGCAAGATGCTTATCTGAATGGGATGATCGATCACACCGGGATACAGAGACCTATTATTAAATAGATATATAGGGGGTGGCCGTTAGCCGAAGAAGATGGTGGGAAAATATCTTGTCTTCCACGATCTAGCGTGGGTGGCAAAGCCCTGCACAAAGTACGGGTGGACCACAAATACAAGTCATATCGGCAAACTTACCTCACTTGCTGCTGGCAGAATCAGTGTGTATTATGATGATGGAACCAATCACGACAGACTCTTCACAAGAACCACGAAAGGTGAAATGTATTTCAACTTATTTCTCCAGAGCTGTTTTAGTAATCCATTGTTGAAGTTATTAAATAATGGTCCCATTGTCTTACTCCTTTACAAGAGCCGCTAATAGACGACGAAATACCCTCTAAAGAGTCAGAATAAAACAACTTACAGTCTCGAACATGGGTAAAAAATACGCGTTTTTATTACGGGCCGGGGTGAGAGTTAAAACGAACCACAAAGGACTGGACATGCTGAAATACCTAAACAAAGGCCTAAAGCGACCAATTTGCGTGTGGCAGCGAAAGTTTCAAAATATTTTCCTGTGGGCTTTAGCCTAGGCTCAACTTGCTCTAACTTGCGTATTGCAGATTTGCCGAAGCTTTTTCTATAGTCAACGATATTTTAATAGTTAGATGGGTATTAATGCCTGAAGGAAACAACGATTTAAATTTCACTTTGCAGTCTTCCCTCATAGAAGCTCAGTATAATCATAGCTGCGTTGCTTAAAGTCAACAAACAACAATAAAATTCTACAATAAAATTCAAATGCGAAAATCGGACTTTTGGAGCCGAACAGATCAAGAAAGACGCACACACACACACACACACGTCAAACTTATAACTTTTTGAGACCGGGGTTGAAAACTTGAACTAATCGGGGACTGTATTATCCTAACTAATATTATAAATGCGAAAGTAACTCCGTCTTTCTGTCTCTCGGTCTGCCTGTTTTTACTTCTTCACGGGAAAACCGCTGCATCAATCTAGATGAAATTTGGTAAGAAGATAGTTTGAATATTGAGGAATAACATAGGCTACTTTTCATTCGGGAAAATAGTATAGTTCCAGCGGGATAGCGTTAACTAAGTTCAAAATAAAACTTACCTTACCTTATGGTCTTCAAAAACCTCTTCAAAAGTTTAAGGTAAAAACTGTCATTAAGATAAAAATCCGCCTGTCTTGTAATTAAACTTTTACACAAGAGTTTTCGTTTAAAAAATATATTGTTAGTTTATGTAAATGGTTGGCAGGCGTCGAAGGTAACAGCCTGGCAAATTTATTTGTGTGTGCATTTTAAACGAGTTCCGGAACAGTTTTGTAAAAAGCATGTTGTTTTTTAAGTTTTCTGTTTATTTTGGCAATCATTCACACATAGATAACAGAATTGTGTTTTGAGAACTTCACCCACCATTTAGTAAATTACTTCATATGAATAAATATTTTCGGGTTGTGCAATGTTTCGTCCATAAAAAACCAGTCAAGAGCGAGTCGGACTCGCGCACCGAAGGTTACGCGTGTCATCCTAATCCTAATTCTAACAATCCTAATCCTAATCCTAACTTCCTAATCCTAATCCTAACTAATATTATAAATGCAAAAGTAACTCTGTCTCTCTGTTGTCTGTTTGTTACCTCTTCACGCAAATACCGCCCTACCGATCATGGTGAAACTTGACAAAAAGATAGCTTGAACATCCGGGAGTAACATAGGCTACTTTTTATCCTGGAAAACAGCAAAAATCCCGCGGGATAACGATAATTTGAGAAAATGGCATCGCGTACCCCCGAGGAACCTTTTCACAACAAAATATACAAAGATTTCTTTGGCAGATGTATGGTACGTCAATGTGACATTTGCAGTGATACGGTTCCACAGTCATACGATCAACAACGATTCAGTTCGCGCAATTCCGTGGAACCTTCTCTTAATACATTTCATATTGAATTCTTTGTCGAATGTATGGTATGTCAATATGACATTTGTAGTGAAACGGTTCTGCAGCGAAAACGATCAATTGAATCTCTTTTTAATGGATATTTAGCTATTTTTAGAGACTAAAGGAAGAAAGAATATAGTAAAACAGCATAATGTATATTATTATGTCATTTATTCATTTAAAATTCACTGTTATACTAATAAAAACATAAGCTCTTCTTCCAACACACAATACGAGCATTATTGATGCCACTGTTTAGTCTTGATGCTGTCATCCGCAATCGTGTAGCCGAAATTGTAAATCCTATCCAGAGTGCAATTATCGGCATCGCACAAGTAAAATCCCAGTAGTAGTCAAGGTCCTTAAAGAAAATAAATAACTACAGAGAGAGAGCAAAAAATACAATCATTCGAATAACAACAAACGTGATATGAAGCAAACGCTTCTGCCACTATGACATTTGTTTTAACCATACATCTACAGAGTTACAGGTTAAAACCTTACTTCAGAACAGTACAATGCATAAACTCTTTGGTGTTTACTAATAGTACCTCATTGTTGTGTGTAGTAGGAACAAAGATAGCGGTGGATTTTAAATGTTACAGAAAAAAGTGCCTTTATTCAAGTAGAGGATCATTAGAGCATACATAAATTTTGTTTTCGTAACCGTTTGATTCCTGTACTGCCGGGGCCCTCTTGTAGGCAGCCCCCCGCAACAAGAAAGGTATTGCCTCCAGAATATTCATTAGTAGCGGACCACTCACCTGCAGCAAGTCAAGAGCAGCAGCGGCAGCAGGCGCAGCCCCCCGCCAGAAAAAGAACACAAACACTACTCTTTCCTCCAAGCCATTGATAAGTAGCGACCCACTATGTCACTGGAAGGAAAGAGGGGGGGGCTCGGGGGGCGCAGCCCCCGCCATAAAAAGAACACAAACACTACTCTTTCCTCCAAGCCATTGATAAGTAGCAAACCACTATGTCACTGGAAGGAAAGAGGGGGGGCTCGGGGGGCGCAGCCCCCGCCATAAAAAGAACACAAACACTACTCTTTCCAAGCCATTGATAATTAGCGAACCACTATGTCGCCGGAAGGAAAGAGGGGGGGCTCGGGGGACGCAGCCCCCCGCCATAAAAAGAAAACAAATACTACTCATTCCTCCAAGCCATTGATAAGTAGCGAACCACTACGCTGCAGAAAGGAAAGAAGGGGGCTCGGGGGGCGCAGCCCTCCGCCATAAAAGAACACAAACTTCTCATTCCTCCAAGCCATTGATAAGTAGCGAACCAGAAGCTTACAAATAATTCTTCCCGAAACCATTTCTTTCTGGATATTGATAAGTAATGAAAATCAAATGAAATTATTAACTCCACAATAAATTCCATTTCCATACGATAAGTAAGTATTAAAAAGTAAATAATTACGCTGCAGTAAGCAGATTTATCAGTGGGCGTAGCCAACCTGCAATGAAAAGAATCAAAAAATAACATCTAGGCTCCTAGGCCATCATTCCTGAGAATGGCTTCCCAAATTAAATAGACCTAAACGCATGGGATAATGGACAGTTAATTGTTATACAGGACTTAGTTACATCCGCGGTATAGCAATAAACTAATTCTACGCGGACGAAGTTGCGGGCAACAGCTAGTCGTATAATATTTGTGTTACTTTACGTACAGTTTTTTTTAATGTAGAATATGCCGGTAGCGCCTCCAGCGGAAAAAACTTTGTAGTTTTATCTCCTACTAGCTTTCGCCCGCGGCTTCGCTCCCGTGGCAGAACTCTATCCCGTGGGAATTTCGAAAAATCCCGCCTTATGCCGGGCGTACATTAAAAATCTATGCCAAATTTCAGCTTTCTATGTCCGGGGGTTTGAGCTGTGCATTGAAGTCAGTCGGTCACGTTTCTGTTTTTAACCCCCGACAAAAAAGAGGGGTGTTATAAGTTTGACATGTGTATCTGTGTGTCTGTGTATCTGTGTATCTGTCTGTGCCATCATAGCTCCCAAACGGCTGGACCGATTTCGATGCGGCTTTTTTCAGTCGAAAGCTATTTTAATCGAGGTGGTTCTTAGTTAAGTTTCATTAAAATCTAATCACCCGTCTTTCATATATTGAACTTTGAAATGACAACGTCGGGGGTTCAAGTTTTCTCAGTTGGTTAAGTTATATATGTTTAGATTTACTGTGACTTAATGAGAGCTAAATCAAATCATGAAACTAATTCAAAGCACTTAATGAATTTATTAGACTTATCGCACTTCTATCAGCTGCATGTCACTCCACATTCGAATTCCCCAACCAACTTGATACCAATACGACCTAAATCCAAAACGTGTACATTCAAATTCAAGCTTCACCTTCAGATAATTAGGTACATTTTCATGTTACGTTGAAAGTGACTTTGCGCTTTGTTGGAAAAAGTAAACCGCGTCCAATCAAATCGTTCGCTAAACATGGTGTAGTGGTAAATTATTAATTATAATTGAGAGTGCTGATTGCGACCATTCGTATTTGTAGGCAACGAGATCAATGGGGTTGGGAGTTGTTCGTAACGGACCGAACGAACGAAGTGATAAGCGTCTCCGTTGCAGCTTGGGCAAAAATTCTGTCGTATGTCCGGCTTCTCCTCTACAGATCGCATTTTCTCAACCGATTCTTGTGAAAAAAATTTTTTTAAGAAAGAAACCAAAAATGTTCCAAAATTAGCCGATTGTCATGAAATTTTGTGATCAGTTTCGGTATTTACTTATATACTACATAGGATTTTTAACCGACTTCAAAAAAAGGAGGAGGTTCTCAATTCGTCGGAATATTTTTTTTTATGTGTGTTCCCCGATTACTCGAAGACAGCTGGACCGATTTCAAAAATTCTTTTTTTGGTCGAAAGGGTATACTTTTTAGTTGGTCCCATTGTCACCAAGTCAGGATCTGATCCCAGGGAAATCGAGGGCAAACCTCAAATTTTATAGGGACGTATCATGTGTTTCATATTTATTAAATATATTTTCAAAAGCTATTCACTTGATTAGCTAGTACTTACAAGCATCTGGTAGTCATCATGTCGTGTTGATGAGGTGATGATGGAAGGTACAACTCCTTAACGGTTAGGAGTTGGAGAATAATATTAACTAAAAACTGTGACATAAAAATCTTTTAACAAAAAGTAAAACCGCCTTCAAAAAAACCTCAGAAAAAAAACATAAAATAATCCCCAAAAAGCCATGAGTTTTAGGCCTAGCAGAAATATGAAGTCGGTGTTTCATTCCAAGAATATTCCGCTAGCACCACACCGACTTCATATTTCTGCTGCTTAGTGCTAGGCCATAAAACTTTAGGCTTTAGTTTCTGTTGTCCGAAACAAACGCATTTTATTTTATTTATTTTTCAATAAAAATACATAATCAAATCAAATCATTTATTTTGCTAAAACACACAGTTGGTACAATTCATCATGTCAGTGGTTAGAATTTTTACATGAATGCACGTTCCGCCACATTGTAGCATGCAAAATGTTAACAAATAAAAACAAAAAATTAAAATCAAAACAAGACATAAATAAGAAATCAAATTGTCAAGTAATCAGATCAGTAAAACCAATAAATTGATATTACAAATAAAACAATTTTTAAAATAAACATCAATAGTTGAAAATTAAACATTAATTTCATATTATTACGTCAAATAATCGGCATCGGCATGTCAAGATTGTTCACCTTCTTTCCATGCTATCTTAACACAATAAACCCATAAAATGTCCTCATCCCTTCACACCTCTTAAATCGCGCGAAATGAAATTATTTCAAAGTTACCCCTTACAATACGCGCTTAGCTTCTGCAAGGCCACAATGTTCAAAGGGCGTGCTTGATGTGTCCACAATGCTTTTCAATTCCATAGAATATCAATCAAGCTGCGCGTGCGATCCATCACTGTCAATTAAGATTGAGGCACTTATTTTCAATTGTAATTAAAACAGAGTATTTTGCATTAACTATAGTTATAGTTAGTGATTAAAATACTCTGGACTACCTAGTCGGTATACCACAACCGCAGTAGAACTAAAGTCACCGACATAGCCCGAAGAATTGCAAAACTTAAGTGGCAGTGGGCGGGGCACATTGCTCTCAGCACTGATGGCCGATGGGGTCAGAAGGTTCTCGAATGTCGTCCACGGACCGGGAGACGAGCTGTCGGTAGGCCTCCAAAGATGGAGCGACGACCTGGTAAAGATAGCGGGACCGCGGTGGATGCGGAAAGCACAAGACCGGACTGTGTGGAGAGCCGGGAGGCCTATGTTCAGCAGTGGACGTCTTTCGGCTGACATGATCAAGTCACAACCACATTAAATGAATAAACAATCCGAACGTCATTCATATGTAAGTATTAATCAAACACTGTTGTTTTGCCAAAACCCAATTGAATTTAAAAAAAAACAGGGGTTTACACCTCATTGAAACAAACTTTAGCAAAGTTTGTTTTCAGTACAGTGACATCTAGTGAGAAATGAAGTAAACTTTGACTTGCTTCTTCATAAGATGGCAGTAGATAAACGTTACCCCGTTTCTGCCGGGTATAGCGACATCTAGTGATTCTAGTAGTTCATTACTCTGTTATCGACTTCAACAAGTACAATTTTATTTTCAACTGTCTAACTTCAGGATTCGATCTTCAGGCATGACATGTCTGGAGAGAGAGAGCTTACTTTATTGCAAAATTTACCTGCGATAGTATTAGGTAACTTCAGAATCCTAAAGAACAATTAAACTCTAGGTCGTCCTCGTCTCTATTACTTGTTCATCAAAATTGGTTCGTTTGTTCCAAAGATATGTTAACTGCAAACAGACAAACAAACTTTTTCTATTTATTATAATAATATTGATGCCGTGTATTTTAACAGATATTGCCGTGTTATTGTGAAATTAAATCCAATGGCATTGTGCAATCAGGCTTAAATATTCCCCAGTGCCCCACCATTTGACTGTAGGTACATGCACTATGAAACTCAGCTGCTAATTTCCTGTACACTGTGCCGGATTTACACGAACTCAGTACTTGTCTCTTACACTCACTAGTATAGTATACCTTGTTTATACACTGTCCAATTGCCTTCTTTTTGACACTGACTTGATTCAAACTTCGTAAATGCATTAATTTCGTAAGGTACCTACCAAGATTCTACGATTCAATAAAAGAAAGAGAAAACTGACCTGGTGTCCTGTAAGATGAACTTATCACCTTAACCTGCCGCTAAACAGCGCCGGAGTGCTTGCACTGTTGTGTTCCGGTGTGGAGAGGTAAGACAGCCGGTGTAATTACGGGCACAAGAGGCATTTCATCTTAGTTCTCTAGGTTGGCAACGTATCTGCGAACCCTCCGGGGATGTGGGTGTCTATGGGCAGCGGTGATCACTTACCATCAGGTGACCGACTAGGTTTGCCTTCCTCGTCGTATAAAATAGTTATTTGTTATACAAGGGTGCAAAATTGTATTTTACCCGCGAGTGTGGATTTGAAACACAAGCAAGCGAAAGGATGCTATAGTTGAACCACGAAAGAAACGAGTGGTTCTAAAATAGAATCCTGAGCGTAGCGAGTGTTTCAACACACGAGAAGAAAAATACATTTGCACCCGTGTGTAACACAAAACTTTAAACCTCACTGTAGCGAGGAAAGCGCAACATGCAAAAAAACAGCTCATAAAAATAAATCTTCATCACTCACAATTTTTTTTACGATATTGCAACAGAAAACTCTGGAAGTTGTGTATTTTTACGTGAGTCGGAGTCGGTGAGAAAATTTTTAATAACAATGTTGACATTTCTTACGATGCGTTTTGAAATTGCATCGACTCGACTTGTGCGTTCTGAATTATAGTCAACATCATTATAAAAAAACAAGTCTTTCTTATAGAATTTTAAGGACCATTAAATAAAACTAAATTTGGTATTCTTATTAAATTCTCAATCCATTTATCATTTATTCAATGATAATTAATATCGAACGAACCAATAATATGAGCGTTTACGTTTTGTTATCTGTCAAAAGCTACTTAAACACGCTCCACTCCAAGGTCAAATTACTTTCCCCACTAGTGGATAAAATTCGATTTTACCTGCCTGTATTAAAGGATAAAAGACGGCTTTCCGAGGTAGTGAGGGGAAAAAAAACTTAAAGGGATCTCTATAATTAATAAATACGAAGCTCGTGTGAGCCCGGCTCTACACGCCTAAACTCCATTACATAGCCTAGTCATCGCCTAGCAAAATCTCCAACTTAGTCCTGAACTTGCGAAGCTCAGCGTTCCATTTTAGTTTTCCCTTGCTTAGCTTTTGATGCTAATCAAGTTAATGCTAAGAAGCTCAGAGTCTTGCGTAAGTTGCGAGTTTGAATAAGCTACGGAAATGTAGCTGTGGTTCGGAGTTTAGGACCTGGCTCTAGGATTATTAATTAACCTAATAAAGGTAACACGAACGAACATTCATATAGAAAAGTCAGTTGAAATTGGCGTGATAACTGATTAGATAACCACTATATTGTCACTTTTACTCGTACAGATACTTTTGGGCTACAACTCAATCCAGCAACGTCTGACTTTAAAGTGTCATTCTATAGAACTTGCTAACTATGTAAACAAACCGCCATAGTAAATTCATCATTCAGAGACAATTTCATTATGGTGTTTGTTTACATAGTTAGCAAGTTCCATAGAATGACAGTAACTTCGATAATACCAAAGTGACGTCACCAGCGCTCGCTACATATTCGTCACAGTAGTTCACCAATAAAAATACTAGGTGGCGCTATACTTGCTACTGAACTGAGCAGCGACCGTGATTCAAAACCCAGTTTTACAGACAGCTACGTAAATCGCACACAAAGCACAAATCCAGGCCACGAATCCCATGGAATAAAGATATTATTTTATTGCCCTTATTATTTTTAATTACGGGACCGTAATTAAAATAAACAATAGCTTTTTCCGCAATTTTTCTTTTAAACACCCTCGCTCGTGTTACAATTTCAATGCGTCCGTTAAAGGAAATGACTCGAAGGAATGAAATCACTGTTCGTCTTTTGTGTTATCCTAGGTACATACATACCATCTGTTAAGCTCGTCAAATTCTAACAGTCTTTTGTTTACGCTTTGAACAATCAATCACCATCATTTTCGGGTCAGACACACACACGAAAGGTTTATACCACCGTGAAGTTTTTTTTTAATTTAGCTTATTTTGCGCCCGTGATACATAATATACCTAGGTACTGTGAAAATTTAGAGTTTGATGATAATTGTGGCGAGCCGATAGATCTAACTAACAGTTAAAAAGAACGAATCAAATCAAATCAACACCACAATACAGTACCTACAAGAAGATTACAAAAAAAAACAGGTACCTACTGTTGTATGTGTGAAGTTGACTTAATGTGTGTAATGGTCTTAAGAGACATGGCTGATGATGATTGTTATTATTATCGATGGACAGACTGAATATACCGACTTTTGAGAAATGGCTGCTAAGCTCCTGGTTTCATTTACTTTTCTAATTATAAGTGTTCTTGCTTAATACCCAAGAATACCACACCTACAGGTAGACATTAGGCGTTTAAACTCGAACCACAATAAATTATATGGACTCAAACTTCTCGCTTAGGTACCGCGATTTACAGAAACATTCACATTCGTACGAAACGACCAAACGTAAGCCATTGGCAGCGGGTAGCACAAGACCGACCGTCGTGGAGATCCGCGGCGAAGGCCTATGTCCAGCAGTGGACGTCTTGCGGCTGATATGATGATGATGATGACCAAATGTAACCGCATCTCTTCACAAAGGTGGCCGCGCATCAGATTACACTGATTACCAGGGTTAGGATGATTCATAGCAAGCTAGACGAAAGTCAGCTGTGGAGTCGACATTAACATTAAAGTCACTCTTACTCATAATCATCCATTTATTTAATTGTAAAATGTTTTTATCATCATCATCATGTCAGCCGAAGGACGTCCACTGCTGGACATAAGCCTCCCCCAAGGCTCTCCACTCAGACCGGTCTTGTGCTTTCCGCATCCGACGCGGTTGTTGCTCAAATGTTTTCATACTTATCTACACTAATCTACACTAATATAATATAATATATATAATATAATATAATATAATATAATATAATATATAATATAATATAATATAATAATAATAATAATTAATAATAATAATAATAATAATAATAATATTATAAAGAGGAAAGATTTGTACCTATTTTTGTATGTTTGTATGTTTGTAATGAATAGGCTCAAAAAGTACTGGGCCGATTTAAAAAATTCTTTCACCAATAGAATGCTACATTCTTCCAATTTGACATAGGCTACATTTCATTTTGAAAAAAATTAGGGATCCTTGGTAAAATTTGAACAATGTAACCGAAGGTGTAGAAAAATGAGTCTTAAAATGTCTTTCGTCGAATGCGCTGCCGAAACTATTAGCGATAGAACAAAATAATGTACAACAATATTGAAGAACATCATAATGTCTACAAAAAACTCCGCGGTAGCATATGTCCAACTATTGTAGTTATGTCACTACAACAACTTTTTTCATTTTATAATTGTCTACCCCGTGCGAAGCCGGGACGGGCTGCTAGTTATAAATACTTAAATCTAATAAATCTCACCACCGTGCACCGTGTTCTTCTTCTTTTATGATAATAATAAATAATTCTCTTTTTCCCATAAAATTGAAATTCATAATGTTTGTCATAAATGACGCCGTAACTCTTTTCTAAAATTTCTCTTTCTCTTTCTAAAATTTGTAATGGTCAATGATTTTATGAGAAAAAAAAGTTTTGACTAGTCATTGACTAGTGATAGATTATAACAAACATTACATTATGACTTTCAATTGTATGGGAAAAAGTATAAACCCTAGTTAAATAATATGTGCATTAAAATACTTCAATGACTAGTTAGTAATAATTTCGATTTTAGTCACCCTTTTACCCTCTTATTCATAAACCTATTTTATTATTATTTATTAGTTAAAGTCCGTTTGTCCTTTTCTGTCACATTGACATTTCCTTTAGTAAATTTAGTAAAACAAAAGCTAATGGAGGCTTGAGTGATGTTTATGAGTAATGCCCTAAATCTTTAATTCCTTAGAAGCTTTACTCAGAACAATAAATTAATATAATAAATGAGTATGAGTATGAAAATAATTGAATTTTAATGTCAATGTCGATTCCACAGCTCACTTTCGTCTTAGCCAAAACCTGCTGATTACACATCCCAAACTCTTAAACAACGGCTTAATATTAATGTTCCGGCCGCCGGTCTAAAGTGAATTAAATTGATCACATTACTCGCTAATGAGGCATTGTGTGTACCCATTATGTGGCACAATTCGTGGGCCACATTAAAAAGGGTCGATTTCTCTTTGGATATGATCATTTCGTAGAATCGTCGGCCATTTTAATCTGAGATCCGCCGTGACGGGTGAAAACAGTAATGAGCTTGTTTAGCAAAATAAGATGATGTTAACGCTAGCGCTTATGATTGTTTGTTAAGCTTTTTACTGACTTGTGGTACGTCCGTACCTCAACTCGGCACAGGTGTATTGCCATCTCTAAAAATCAAATAGCTCAACTTTTTGGTCCCAACAGTCCCAAGGCCAGAGGCTAAGAAAATACCCTAGTTGAATTAGTGAAAAGTACGGAAGTAAGTCGTGTAGTCGTGGTTTATTTTGGAATTGTTAGAGGGAACGAGTAGATGGTTGCCCCCGGTTTGCACCGTTCCTTTTATGTACGGAAGACCTTCAAATGTTAGGTATAAACATTAAAGTGGCGTAATATTGGAGTATGTCAAAAGTTATTTGGCGTAAGCTTAGCCTCGTGTATAAACCCCTTTGTTGCATAATATATCTTAATTATTAAGGTGTGTGGTGTATGCAACCTGAGTAAATTATTTTTTTCACATTGCGGCTCGAGGATAATTCAGTCGGTTGGTGCAAACTAACATTAAGTTTTTTACAGCATTATACACACTCAGTTCACTTTGCACCCCAGTGCAAAGTATGGAACATGTATTTTTCATTCTTTTGTACATTGTTATTCGGGGCAAATTAAGATAGTCGTGAAAATTAAGAAATTACACTTATTCAATGGATACTACATTCGCATTGCGAATGTAAAACAAACCCGTTAAATACTATTGTGAGGATTTTCAGTAGTTTCAAAATTTCCCCCGAAGTACAAAGATGGTAAAACATGGAAAACTACGATAAAACTACTTTCCGGGTGTCGCACCCCGGTGCAAATTTGCTAATGTATTTAGATACTTTTTCTAATCATTTTCTCAATTTGCACCTAGTTCTGTATTTTCCCCGAAGCCGCAAAGCCCAAAAGGAAATTTTTAGTTATACTATTTTTTTTTTGTATGTTCCGTAGGTTGGATTAAACTAAATAAAGCATGCAAATGTAGATTAAGATGTACTGAAACGCGTGCCAAATTACACCGAATACACCTTTTTTCTCTCGATAGTTATTTCAATTGCATTGTTTTCACCCAATTTCACCCCTTTCCGGGGGGCCAAATTTATTAATGGGTGTATTAGGTTCGATTTTTAATTCATACAAATCGATCAAAAGTGTTTTTATCAGTTCTTAGAATTATTTCCTGACTGGTGAAATTGCGTCTAATTCGACTAGTCGAACCCCTAGGGGTTTTTTTACAAAAAGAAACTACCGAATAAAAAAACATTTGAAAACCCGGACTTTTGGGTCCCAAGGCCGGACGCTTAAAAAAGGGTTTTTCGGTGCGGAGCGAAGGTGGCGCGTGATTAAAATGTTCTTAAACCCTTACTGGTTTCTAACGTCGATACGTAGATTATAAAAGCCAAACAAAAGCCGGACGGGCCGGACGCAGTCAAAGGCCGGACAAGAGGTCAAAAACCTAACACTGTCCGGCTCTGTCCAGACGGACAGCAACGCTGTACCACAGAAAAAACACAAGCCCAAATTACATTATGACTATGACAAATGAAATATTGCCGCGAAATAAACTGTTTCCACTTCCATCCTAATTCTATTTGGTCGCGTAGTACCAGTAAGTTGATATCACCCACTCCGTAAAGGGCCCCATAAATTCACCGAAATGTACAATTTGCGCCTGTCACAAAAATTAATGCACCCATTTGCCTCTGTTCCGTTTTGGCTGTATTTCTCGTTCATCTGTCTGGTTGAAAAAAATGGTGGAAAAAAAGGATTCCGCGGGAACGAATACGACCGGATAGCCCAGTGGTCAGAGAACCTTGACAGCCGTTCCCAATGATACATTTCTCAAATGTCAAACTGAAACGTCACTATAATAGAAAGACCAGAAAAATGAAGTCTCAAATTGGGATTCGTATCCAGGACCTCCGCCATACCGTGGCGTGGCGTGGTAATTTCGAACGAGATGACCGAAAAAAAAATACGAAAAGTTGGTTTAAAACCCAATGATTGAGTCTCACTGTGAGTAAATTGGTAAAGACGGTGTCGTTGTCAACACGATGAGACACATATAACACGGAAAAGTGAAGAGCGTAGCCAAGATCATTCACATACAGGGTGCCCTTAAGATTTTATAAGTGAACGTTTTATAACAAAGTCTCTTTCCCACCTTGATTAACACAACTGCAGATCTTGTGCAAATCCCAAAGAATTTCCCGAGGGAATTACACCCCGAAGAAAAGCCTACGTCAGTTGAATTAATTGATATAGCACCACCAACTTACACCTGCATGTGCCCAAAACTGGAACTAAAAAATCTCAATACTGCTTTCACCTCATGTGTCGGTAGTAGCGACGTCCTGAGTGCGGAAGGTAACTTTGTTTTTCCAGCTTCGTTCTTTCGTAATATTATTTGAAACACAATGTAAAATAATGTGTTTTTATTTAAAAATTCAGGGCTCCATTAGCGACCGTCCCTTTTGCTCCAGGGGCAAAATTGGAACCGGCCGGCTCCAATTATTGCAAAAAGGTGATTAAAAACGTTTATAAAGACTCTACACAACTATAATCGGAATTTGATGATGAGGTTTAAATAACCTGTCAGCTCGTGACATTACTTAGGGTTATGAATCAAAATGCCTTATGGTATGATTAATTCCGTCTGTCAGTCTGAATGCTCGTCTCAGCTGGTTAAAATGCTTACTCAAGTATTTTGCAAATAAAAATCGGACAAGTGCGAGTTAGACTCGGACTGTTTTAAGTTGTCCAGTGTTAGCAGAGCCCTGTGCCCTAAGCACGACTTGTCGAATCCTGCGTTACGTTACGGTTATCGTATCGAGATCGAGAAATCTCATACTAAATTTTAGTTCCAAATACGCTCACGGGCGGGCGCTGTTCCAAACGTCATACAAACTCGTTATAGTTTACTATTCGATTTTACGAGACGCAGGATTCGACAAGTCGTGCTTAGGGCACTGTTCCTAAGCAAAACGTACGCAGTGTCGGGTATTTTTTATTGGTATCTGACATAATATACAGAGCAATACAGACAGACATAAAACTTTGGATTTTGAGAATTTTCTGAGTGGTTGTGCTATAATACCAAATTTCAAGTTTCTAGGACAACTGGAAGTATACCCTTTAGGTTTTCACAGTACTGAAATTTGTATGGAAACGACCTTTATAATGACTGTATCTTTTGATTGCGTTGACCTAGAAGTTTGATTTTTTTACAGCTTCAAGGGACTGCAAGTTATATTTGGTATTAATTTCAGCTTGCTACTTCCACGCGTTCCAAAAAAAATGGGGCTTGACAGACAGACAGACGGACAACAAAGTAATCCTAAGGGTTCCGTTTTTTCTTTTGAGGCGCGGGACTCTAATACCAATTTACACGTTTAGCTGAAAGGTTGTTTTAATTTTTAAGAGTGCGTCCTTGGTCGAATTTGCCAAAGTATGCTAGGTATGAAGTCAGTGTGACATTTATTGTGTAAAGTTTCACTAATCGCCACAGCGGTGTACAACCTGCAAAACTGATGACCGCCCCTGGGAGGAATATTTCAATTAGTATGAAAAAGCCAGTGTCCTTAAAAAGGGGACATCTAACAGTTTTTAATGAAAGGAATGCCTTTGTCATTGCCGCCTCTGTAAAGGCTCGGTTCGTTTTATTTGGCTTATTATCTTTTGCCTTAGGTTATAAGGGTTCGAATAAGTCGCAGTTGCCACAGCTATTTTTAAAGGTGTCCACGCTTATACGTGGAGATTCGAAACACTTAAAAGCACAAAGTGTACTTACAGATAATGGAATCCGCGTTCTTTAATACAAAGTTACGAGTAATCAGCTTTTTTAACGATCTAAACACACACCAAAACCTAAAATTCTAATTCAAAATTCAAATGATTTATTGCTTACACGTTGTAAAATTACATGGTGTATTTGACTAAATCTTGTTTTTCAATTTATCTGCTTACCTGTACGTCAGTCCATCTGTCTAATTTTTTTTATAACAACGCACATGGGTATATCTGGGGACACGGCAGTGCCCCCGCCAAGTCGAGAGGCCATCCTTTTCTCGATGCCATTTAGGCCATTTTCAACATCCTGTAATTTTGAGCTTAAATCTTGTCTCCAAATCTCAATACAAACTGCTTACTTCCCGCTGTACGTCTGCGTCCTGTAAACGTATAAATAGCGGAATCGTGTTAATTTTAATTAAATTTAATATATGCCAGACCTGAATATGGCCGGAATTATTAATCCAGATCTCGTCAGAGTGATTAATTAGTCACAACCCCTTGATTAATCGCCGTCCGTCTTAATAACGTCTTCGTCAAGTATTCATGGTTGAATCAGGCGTGAGATCTATCAAATTTTATCTCAGTCAGATTTGACGGAGGCGAACAGATAAGTACAGATATTTCAGGGAATAAGGGCTACCGTTTTTGTGCTCACCAGTTGACGTCACTGTCGCAGGTCTTGAAATATGGCTGTTATTACGGGCGTCGTGAAAACAGTTTACATTTAAATCAATATTATTTCATACCGTAGAATAGAACCGTACCATAAAATATCGAGCATGCCACTTGTCCCATTTTGTTCGGAATAAAGGAGGACGAAGATTCATCATCATCATCATGTCAGACGAAAGACACTTAAAATGAATCAGGATCGATTTTTTAATCTCACCCAGTGACTAAATTCAGTTATTTAGTTCTAAGAAGCTAGTATTTTTGAATCTCACCGGTGACTAAAATTCTCATGCCTTGTGATATCAAACACGAATGCCCTCACCCACACGTAAACGAGTTCACTGAGTGACTTCTTGACCCATAGACATTAACCACTGGCAGTGACATCTAACCTCAATTATAGTGGATTGACATGCTTGTCTATGACAGAAATGCAAATTAACTGCATGTTAGTAGACGGGTATCACATTCACAAATAAGGCTTTTGGCAAACAGTGACATCAATACCATGGGTGAGAATTTAGTCACCAAGTGAGATTCAAAAATCGATCCCCAGTTGCATTCGGAACTATTCCGTAGAACGGGTATTAAATTGTATATATCACGCGGGAATACCTATTAAAATTCACTTCGAATATGGAAACTTTGCGGTCAAACTTTCACGAACAATAAACCGAAGAAGAAACGAATGAGGTGTAGACAAGGTGTTTAATTAATTACCTAATATACCTGGTTTGAATTAAAAAAAAAAAATTCACTAAAAACAAAATTGACCTTGACATTAAATTAAGTGAAGTAAAAATTTAATTAAGTTGAATTAATTTGCGTATAGAGTAAATAAAAATATTAAAACTAAACCTAACTTAAAGATTAAATATTACCTACCAAACCTGGACCTCTCGGCAGGGTGCCCATCACGCAGGCAGCATTCCCGCGCTGAATTGCGATAGCAATTGTTTGCGCGAGAAAGCTGCCCGCGCGAGGGTCGCCTGTTAATTAAAATGAATCAGGGATCGATTTTTGAATCTCACCCAGTGACTAAATTCAGTGATTTAGTTCTAAAAAGCTAGTATTTTTTAATCTCACCGGTGACTAAAATTCTCATGCCTTATGATATCAAACACGAATGCCCTCACTCTATTAGGTATTTGCATGGATTATGGTTACAGATTGCTGGTAAATATGCTAAATTATAAATGAGTTTCACTTAACCCTACCTTCGCGGGTATACAGGCCGTTAGAAGAAATAAAACCGGACAAGTGCGAGTCGGAATCGCGCACGAGGGTTCCGTACAAAGATTCTCCTGCTTTTCTCCAGTGTTTTAAGTTGTCCAGTATTAGCAGAGCCCTGTTCCTAAGAAAAATGTACGCAGTGTAGGGTCATTGTATATTGGTCTGTGACATATACAGACAGACATAAAAATGTAAGATTTTGAGAATTTTCTGAGTGGTTGTGCTATAAGAGCTACCTTCATACCAAATTTCAAGTTTCTAGGACAACTGGAAGTACCCTTCAGGTTTTCACAACACGGCAATTTTTATGGAAACAACCTTTTTAATGACTGTATCTTTTTATTACGTTGACATAGAAGTTTGATTTTTTCACAGCTTCAAGGGACCGCAGGCTTGAATATTTGGTATTCATTTTAGCCTGCTACCTCCATGCGTTCCAGAGAAAAAGGGTTTTGACAGACAGTCAAACCGACAGACAAACGGACAAGAAAGTGATAGTATAAGGGTTCTGTTTGTTTCCTTTTGAGGTACGGAACTCTAAAGTCGGCAATTTGATGATAATGATAAACCAAGAAATCTAAATGACTTGTCATATGAAACGACTTGTGAGAATTTCAAATACAATACAATACGATGGTGGAAGTTTCAATTGACGTAAGGGACAAATTGCTACTTTTCAGGAGAGCGAAAATAAGTTTTTGTTAATTTTCAAACCCTCACAGCATTGTTGATATTTAACTTAGCAGGACGTTATAATTACAGATAATCTTCAACTTCCTTCCTTTTTAACGGGAAACTGTACACATTTTCGTATTGGGCTTAATAAGAAAAATAGCTGTCCCTTACGCCCACGACATACGGGTGTCCTTGCCTCTTACACTCATAAACCGAAAATAAATAAATAATGTAGAACCGATTTTTATATATAATTATATTTTATTTGATAATTATTTGAACGTAAGTTCCCGTAGTAAAATTTATAAAATTCGTGAAATTACTCAAAGAACCGCTTTTATTCATTGAAATAACGCGTAAAAGCTAGTTTTTGTTCATGACCCCTTAAAGGTATGTATTTTGCTATCATAAAGCCTATTTTGTCAATAAATATTAAATGTAGGTAAAGGTATCTACTTAAAATGGTTGTTTGTTAGTTAATTTGTTGGTGTACTTGTATTCAAATCAAAACAATTCCTTTATGTACTTAGTTCATGTTGTTTTTTTTATATGTCATTTATTAATACATATAAAACAACATCATTAATATTAGGTACAATGTCAAGTAACAGGCATAGTATTAAATTAAAACTTAAATAAAACCCGAATAAATGTTACATGGATTTTTTAATAAGAAAATAAATAAACAACAACAAACGCTTTAACGTTTGACGTTGCTAATAGAATATTTAAACAAATGCACTTTACTATAAACTAAAATGTATTCGTTTTCATGTAGCAGTTTGAGTTGTAAAATGGGGTCTAATCATTTCAAAAACATTTGAACTTGCCTAAAATCTATATAAGTTCACTTAGGCCTGTAAGAGTGTAATGTTAAACTAATATATACTCGTATTATGTGAGCCTCAGCAGGCTTATAAGATACTTATGCACGAGCGATACCTATTAGCCTAAAATCGGTTAAATTCGTTTTGGCATTTAAATTTGTCCAATATTAGAAATATATTAAACTAAATATTTACTCTTGGAAATGTTTCGCTCTTATATCACTCTTGATAAGAGCGAAACATAGTAGTTTAAAGACTATTGTTAGTCTACTTTCTGTTTGTTGGGGCATCCTGATGTTCAAAAACTTTGTACGGTTTTGGATGCTTTCTGCTGTATTCCATATAATTATAAACGCATGTTATATCATTTCGTTTTGCTTTTGGTATCGTATAAAACAAATTTAATACAAGCGTTGATAGATACACATTTACACAACAAACGTAATTAGAGGCGTCCTCCTTAATTTACGTGGCTGACTAGACTGGCCGACCGTGCAATGAGCAAACGCGCTGTGCGTGGAATGTAGGTAGACGCAGCAGAAGGTATCGTATAATCAACGGCCAAAAATTGTGTAGATCGCGTTCGCGTTTACGTCAGAATCACAATTCACAAATTAGCAGCGCCACCAATGGCACGTAACGACAACAAACAATTCTCATTACTATTTAATATTAAACACTTTAACCCAAACGCGTTCGAGACGTATTTTTTGGCCTTAGATTACTCTAGAGTCTCAGCGCAGGCGGCTGCGAGATCAAATAAGTTGCGAACCAAAGGTGTAACGTACAAGTATAAACATGAAACGTATAAAAATTATGGCGTAACTCAAAACCATTTAAGACTGATGATAAAGTTGCATGCAGTAAGGGTCAGCATTTTGATGTAAGATGCAAGAAATACTTACAGTCAGTGCGGTTACGTCCAACCACTTTATGTTTTTTTATATTATTTGTTATAAAATATTGGGGTGTAAAGGGCAATTAAACAATAATTGACCTTTACGACCTTTTATTATATTTATCGTGCCTTATTTTAACGATATGCTCCGAGTCGTAAAGGACATCGAAGACTGCCACGGCCCCTTACAACACAAATAATACAAAATATTTAATTGAATGTCCCTTAAGCGATTTTGTTTTTAAATTATAAACGTTAATAACAGCGAAGGTAAGGAGCGTATCGTAACTTGAATACTACCAATCGACGGAGAAAAAAAAATCCTATCGAAGTGCATTTAAAAGTGATTTTCGGTATTTTGTCCCTTACGCCAATTGAAACTTCCACCATTTTTTTACAGTCTCAATATATTTAAGTTTTTTTTTATCCAGAATTTATAGTTTTGAGAATCTCAAATAAGTACATATTTTTTTATAGTCTCAAGATATTTAAGATTTTTTTAATCCAGGTTTTAAAGTAGGTACTTACTTAACATAGGAAATTTCTTAATATTTTTTATAGTCCGCATCTACAAATAGTTGCGGCATTAAATCTAAACGAAAGACCGGACATATATTTTACGCCGACGTGTGACCCGAAAGTTGGCATGTCATAAAAAAACCATTAAACTTGGCCGAACTTGGGTCACGTGGAATGTCCAGCCAGATACCTCCCCGGAGGCCACGGCTGGGCTGGTAGGGCCTTATTCGGGGGAGTTTTTCACATGTGTTATGTCTGGCATTGTTTGATACGGCTCTCAACTCCGATAGCTAATATGTAACTAATCTGATCTCAGTAAAAAAATTGGGAGAAAAAAATACAAAATTATGCTCCATCTTTTTGCATTTTTTTCTCCCAATTTTTTATTTTTATGATTATGTCAATCGTGGCGTAGGGGAAAAGCACACGACCCGGAGTGTCGAGGATCCGGGTTCGATTCCCGGGGTCGGCTTTTTTCTGGTTTTTTCTGTGTATTCATGTTTCAGTGAGTTTATAAAAAATACGTAATGTAACTAATCTTTTTTTTGTACGACACGGAAGGCAAACGAGCAAGTGGGTCAAATTTGGTAGATGCGTTGCCAGCCTAGAGAGCTAAGATGAAATGCCTCTTCTGACCTTAACCACACCGGCTAATCAGAGTTATTTTTTGACCGAAAATGTGTACTACTGGTAGAGCCATTGGCGTAATGAGGGGGAGGGGGCAGGGAGGGGGCAAGTTCCCCCCCCCCTGGAGCCCCTGGGTCTTACAATCAAACATAAAAAAAATAGTAGATGAATTATTATTTCTCATCTCACCAGCTCGGAAAGGCTTTCTTTATCAGTGAAAATCTTAGCGCAAAATCACTTTTCCGTACAAAAAGTACTGCGCCCCCCCCCCCCCCCTTCTCCTTGGGTCAAAAGCTGGTTACGCCCTTGGGTGATACATGGAAAATTTAAAGAAGCATCAATTGTATACATTTTATCTAACTTAAGGTAAAGATTACCAAAGCATTATAATATTTTACCACCTCTGCTTATTTTAAATGTTTTTTTAATAATAATTTTAAATGTACAACGAGGTATGTAAAACGTGGGTAGTTGTGAGTCGCCGTCAGTTGCGCCGAGCAGCCGCGCGAGCAGAGCCGCGGCGCGCAGCTTACATCTCGCCACCGGCGTGGCGTGTGCTCCCAGAGGAAGGACTACGGATTAATCCGAAACATGTCGGGCTATACTCGATGACTATAATTTTGCAGTATTTTCCTTTAATTCCACTGTAGACTTTTCGAATTTCCTCTTGAAATAATTGTATGTACGAGGACAAATAAAAATGCGCTGAAACTTCTTCTTAGTCATTTCCATAATAACGCACCACAGTTTCGGCCCATTTTAATTATACTCATAAAACTACAAACTACACATTTTACTTTAATTCAGTTTTTACTGTTACCCATCAAACTGGTGAAACGCGAATGCTCAGGGAACCCTCGCAATTGCCCGAAGGTTAACAGGAAGACATCCCTTGAGACGAACAGTTTACGGTAACAGAGAGTTTCGACGCTAGAATTATTATTATTACCAAAGTTATTAAAATTGAACAAATGTCTGCCGAAAGACGTCCACTGCTGGCCATAGGCCTCCCCCAAGGCTCTCCACTCAGACTGGTCTTGTGCTTTCCGCATCCACCGCGGTCCCGCGATCTTTACTAGGTCGTCGCTCCATCTTGTTGGAGGCCTACCGACAGCTCGTCTCCCGGTCCGTGGATGCCATTCGAGAACCTTCTGACCCCTGACTTATGGTCAGTGGTCTTTGCATATCTTAGGACAAATGGGAAAAATCCGTTAGGGTCACTAGTGTGTCGAGTGACGTCCATCTGTCAATTTCCACCAATAACTTTTTGAATCTTACTTGGTGACTAAATTCTCATCCTGTCACAAAACACAAGCTCTTGGACATTAAAAGTTCCGCCATAATCCGCTAGATGGCGCTTTTCCGCACTTAAGCGAATAATATTAATTTAAATCTAATTAAAAATTGCATCGGTTGTAAATTAATTAATTAACAACCGCTACTTGCACTTAGCCAACATAAAACACATAAAAAACTACATTACACACTACACAGAAATAATATGTTGGTATTCAAAATGAGAAACACGGACACGCCCATGGGCGTCGCCCAATTCAAAATCATTTGGTTATCCGTATCCGGTTCCATGCATCCATAAAACCGCCTGTACGGCTGGGAGACCTGACATTTCTCTACAACTCCTGAGTGGAACCAGCCAGCCCAGAACTTGAGCAACTACGCTACCCGTGGAGAATCTCTCCACCACCATGGTTCCTAACGGACCCCTGCCGACCTCTCGCAGCCTGATCAGAGGCTAGCCGTTGGCACGCTACGGTCCCCTTCACACCAGCTCTACACCACGTCATCACACGAGCCCCCTGGTCACTCCTGGTTGCTCTACGACGGCCGCGCGCTATTTTCGCCGTCGCCGGAGGATCCAGACACCCGAGGGAAGTGTAGGCCACATTAGCGTGTAATCGAAATCAGTAACTTCAAAAGTGTCTTCGGGATTGAGTAATTCCCTGAGATTCTCTATTTTACTTGTCAAATTAGCCTATCGATTTTTGTATAAATAAATGTATTAAACTTGCAATTTGTTTCCTTCACAAAAACCCTAGGTAGGCTACCTAAAACAGACTGTTTCCCCTGAAAACGGCCCTTGACAATCCATGACATTGATTATCACGATTTGCCAAAATCCTTGTTTTTGAATGATGTCATACCCGTCTACTAGTATCCAGCTAAGTTGCATTTCTGTCATAGCAAGGACCATAAAACAAGAGGACTGCCAGTGTTGGATGATGGCGCGTTCCTTAGAAATAACAAGCCTGCTGTAGCTAGTTTTACTACGGAGGGGTCTCTGTACCTTTCATCTGGTAGGGATAAGTTCGCCTTTGTACATTTGCTTTTGTTCTGTTATCTGTATTTTTTTTACATACATTTAGACTTCTGGCTAACACAATAGCGCCATCGAAATCAGTTTTTTCTTTCAGTTCATAGATGGCTCTATTGTGTTAGCCAGAGGTCTAGTCAGAGACCTCTCTTAAGTGAAACTAGCTACAGCAGGCTCATTGTTTTACAGGAACGCGACATTGTATAGCCATTGGCAGTCCTCTTGGTTTTATGGTCCTTGGTCATAGGCATAGAAATGAGAATTTTAGTCTCCGAGTGAGATTCAAAACATGACCCCCGGTAGCTCTGCTTATCTCTATTGGTGGAGCATGAAAGACCTCACTCGTCACTGGCGATCCTAGCGGATTTTAGACTCGCGATAGCCTCATTGACCTAATATAAGACTTATTAATACTTAGTATTAATAAAACCTTTATTATGAGTACTTTATTATGAGCCATGATAGCCTAATGGTTTGACCTATCGCCTCTGAAGCAGAGGGTCGAGGGTTCAAACCCCAGCTCGCACCTCTGAGCTTTTCGGAATTTATGTGCGAAATCACATTTGTAATTTATCATGAGTTTTTCAGTGAAGGAAAACATCGCGAGGAAACCTGCACACTCCTGCGAAGCAATTCAATGGTGTGTGTGAAGTTCCCAATCCGCACTGGGCCCGCGTGGGAACTATAACCTAAGCCCTCTCATTCCGAGAGGAGGCCTGTGCCCAGCAGTGGGACGTAAATAGGCTGATGATAATGATGATGATGATGAGTACTGGAGAAAGGATAAACATTAATTGAGCCTATTGTACTTTAGAACTATCAGTTACTCTCTCTGGGTCTGTCTATACATCTATACCTATAAAACAATACCGTGACTGACTGACTGACTGACTGACTGACAGACAACGCACAGCCTAAACTACTGCACCTAGAGACTTGAAATTTGACAAACATATACCTTGAGTATCCTGGAGGTGCACTAAGAAGGGATTTTTCGAAATTCCCACGGGATAGGGAACTAGCTTATTTTGCAATATTTCACGGGGGCAAAGCCGCGGGGCATAAGCTAGTATACCTATAAAACAGTGAGTGAGTGGTCGCGGGTGAGCAAAGTAATTGTATTTAGTTTTAGTTTATAAAACAGTACCGTGACTGATTGACAGATAACGCACAGCCTAAACCACTAGACCTAGAGACTTTTAATTTAGCAAACATATACCTTGAGTATCTTAGAGGTGCATTAAGAAGGGATTTTTCGAAATTCCCACGGGATAGGAAACTAGCCCAGTTTGAAATATTACACGGGGGCAAAGCTGCGTGGCATACGCCAGTTTAATATGAAAGTCTTGATAACACACCTTTTCACGCAAAAAACATTCCAAAAATATTCACGTTCGGCATTGTATCTACCTGAAGGTCGAGCACGACTTTACGAATCCTGCGTAACGTTACGGTTATCGTATCGAGAACGAGAAACCTCATACTAAATTTTAGTTACAATTACGCTTACGGTTGGGCGCTGTTCCAAACGTCATACAAACTCGACAACGTTTACTATTCGATTTTACGTTACGCAGCATTCGTAAAGTCGTGCTCGACCCTCTACTCATGTTTATTTTGTTCGCAGATTTCAATCGGCTTCTTTGTACAGTCGGCGGCAGCATTCGCGCAAACCGCATTTACTGTTATGGTTACGACTGTACTGGAAACGGGAATGCTCCACTTTGTACCTCGAAGCCATACTTCATATTTGTGTAATTTCTTGCAAAGTGGAAGCTTAAAAATTGAAGTCACGGAAATGGAAAAAAAAATTACTGTATATTATTATCAAGGCTTGATGTTTTCGTTTACTCATTCGCAAGCATGCCGTCCTTTTCTGGCTTACATCACACTCGAAAGGGACGACATGCTGGCTTCGCCCGGTCTCGGCGAGTGTGTACAGCCGGGTTTCCATCTCTGTTCTTCTGGAGGAAAACGAAAGAGATGCAACACGAATATTTTTCAAATAATAAGTCAATGTTTATGGAAAACTGTAAGATAATGCACAGCATCACACGTTCTCTTTACCTACTTATACAATGTCAATTAAAAATGTAGGTATGTACCTACACGTCGTATATATATTTATTTATATTCTGTAGCTTGTTCGTGTTGAATTATTAATTGCTTTATTTTTAACCGACTTCAAAAAAAGGAGGAGGTTCTACGTTCCACCGTATGTATATATTTTTTTTTATGTATGTACATCGATTACTCCGTCAATTGTAGACCGATTTTCAAATTTTTTTTTATTTGAAAGGGTATACTCCTGAGGTGGTCCCATTGTCACCAAGTCATGATCTGATGATGGGATCCTAGGGAAATCGAGGGCAACCCTCAAATTTTACAGGCACGTACTATGTGTTTCATATATTTTCTAAGGTTATTCAAGTATTTGCGTCTGGTAGTCATCATCTCATGATGATGAGCTGATGATGGAAGGTACAACTCCTTAACGGTTAGGAGTTGGAGGATAATTCTGAAAATGTTAAATCAACGTAAAATTGTGAAATAAAAATCTTTTAACAAAAAAGTAAAACCGCCTTCAAAAAAAACCTTAGAAAAAAAACGTAAAATAATCCTCTAAAATAATGATAAATAAATAAAATAAAATAAAATAAAATGCGTTTATTTCGGACAACAGAAACTACAGCCTAAAGTTTTATGCGGTGCGAGCGGAATATTCTTTGAATGAAGCACCGACTTCATATTTCTGCTGCTTAGTGCTAGGCCATTTTATTTTATTTTATTTTATTTATTTATCATTATTTTAGAGGATTATTTTACGTTTTTTTTCTAAGGTTTTTTTTGAAGGCGGTTTTACTTTTTTGTTATTAACATTCTATAGCAAAATGTGTAGTGCACTACTTCGCGGCTGTGTCTATGTGTGTGTTTCGGGACTTTCGGGACGCGAGCGGGGGCGAGCGCGGGTCGCGCGGGGGTATTTAAAGGCGATCCGCGGTCGCCAAGACGCAGGGCCTCAGTTCAAATGAATGCTTTAGGTACGTCATGGTGTTGTGATTTATCGTATTACCATACCCAAACCACACTTTTTATACCTACGTGAGTTGCTACAGTTTTGCCACGAACGGCGAAATAAAGAATCACCTCTTACAACAAGACTTGAAAATCAGTTCCCAGTTTCTGCTAAAAGTAAAATGTATGGCGGAACAAATTTGTGGTTAAGCAGTAATGCGAGATATCCGTACAACACGGTACGGCCGTAGTTAGTCTCGTCCAATTACAAAAAGTTAAACCGAGCAGTTAAAAGTGTACGGGCTTTTCAATCCCTTCCGAGCCCGTTACGGTTACAGGATTTTACTTAACTTTTTTCATTAACGCGGAATTTCGAGTTAAGTTTGCGTACGGCACACGTAAAAGTGTGCTATGCGGGTTTGCTATAATTAGTTGGATACAGTCGGACTTTCCAAAAATGTTTTTTGTGGTGGAAATAATAAGTGTTTTATACTTTCATACTTATGTATATCTAAAGGTCTCTCTTCTCGCCTATTTACAAAAGAAAATCTTTTTTGCATTAACTCAATCTTAACCGCTGTTAGGTCAAGACATTTAAGGTTTTTTTATGCGTTTATATTTCCTGTGACGTCACGGTCCCATACAGTACACGGCGCGCGGCGTTCGCGACATCATGGCAAAATTTCTAATTAAAACCGGCCTACACTTTCAATTATACGGTGACATGACATTTCTTTCATTAAGATCACAATGTTCTGATTTAATGAAGCTTTTTACAGAATTTCGACATAAAAACGTCTTAACAGCTTTTACGTAAACAAAATGTGCACGCAATATTTAGCAGGAAATTGCCACGGCGGTAGGAGAATGACTTTTTTCGTCGTTTGGCGTTCTTTGGCGCTGTTAAGCGTATAATGTCCCTTCGACGAGGTTTTCTATCCGGCCAGTATTGACCGAGTGGCTTTAACGCCGTGCACAATGCAAAATGCCGTCAAAAGAAAAAAAATGCACTTCAAAATGGCTGCCTTGTTCCCTATTACGATGATGAATTATAAACTAAAATTAAAAGTGACGTGATGTTGCCACGAAGTTTTTTTTACTGCTAAGTTAATAGTTTAGAAGCGGTAAGAATTTTCAGAAATATACAAAATGTATCTCCAATTTTCGCCGAAAGCTTGAAACTTTCGTTTGAAAATTAACTATAAACTGGGTTAGCGGAGTTCAAAGTAAGTAATTTGTTCCAATTACTTAGTAAGGATCTTCGCTAAGTAGCGTTAGAATCTTGTAATTATTTATGCAAAGTGAAGTGGTAACTTGTGGATAATTGACGTGACTAAAACAGTAATAGCAATTTATAATACTGATGACGACATTTGAGGATAATAATTATCAACTTCACTTCGGATGCTGAAGTAACAATACTACATTTCGGCAACTGGCTGTCAAACATCATTCTATTAATTATTACTTATTCTCATTTTAAGCCTGATCTTTCCTAATGATAAGAAAAGAAGCAAAGCAGTGGACGCTTCAAAATAAAAGACTACATAAATGTTATTTTTCAGTTCCGAGAAAGTACCTAATAGCAGAATATAAGATTTTTACAAGTGTTAAGTTCAACTTCAGCACATTTTTACAAGTGTTAAGTTCAACTTCAGCACATTTTTACAAGTGTTAAGTTCAACTTCAGCATGCTCTATTGCTAAATTACAAGCTCCCGACACTTTCATTTCAAAGCCCAATATCTCAAAAACGGTTTAGCCGATTTTGATGAAACTTAGCTAAGAACCGTCTCGATTAAATTACACTTCAATTTAAAAAACCCGCGTCCAAATTGGCTTAGGAGCTACGACGCCACAGACAAACAAACGGGTACACATAGAGACACCTCAAACTTTTAACACTCCTTTTTGCGTAGGGGGTGAGAAATACGTAGTGATATATGTTTTCCTCTACTTACAAAACGAATAGGTAAGTTATCTCCGCTGCCCCATTTGGCTATAACCCAGAACCAAGATACAAATTTGCCGCATTCGCTGATCTCGAAGACGGATGCAACTCGTTTTGATTTAATACCGAAGGCCTGCCAAGAAACGTCATAGAGCCTAGGTTGCAAGTAATAAATAAATGAAGTTTTTAATTTCGAAAGTAAATTATTATTTATTGCTGTTTCTCGCAGTGTTTCAAGCCACGTAACGTCTTAACGTTTGCACGTAACCTGCAGACGGTTGTAACTATGGCCGTTATGTCTTAATGTACAGCGTAAAAAAAATAGTCTTGTACAGTCAAGGAATTAAATTTCCAACCCACCTAAGGTTTAATATCGTATAGCAATCTGTCACCATAAGAGCTAGATAGAACACGGCGTTGCTTTTTTTACGTTGACATTTTCGACCTTAGTGCATAGCGAATGTCTAACACTAACAACATTTCAACGAAATGGGTAGGGAATTGAATTCCTTGACTGTACAAGACAAGTGTAGGTTTCAACCCGAAACCTATACGATAATATTCGGCAATTTCCAGACAGCTTAACATAGCGAAAACACTGTTCGGTTCTGTTTGTACCTATTGTAACTTGTTTTTAGAAAAAACTACTTTGTGCCAAGTTTCTTGCATCGCATTTTTCTTGGCAATCATGGTATTTTCGAAAGAGCTAGTCGACTCATAAAATGACGTGTAAAAGAGCATTCAACTGGTTGCTGAATAAAATTTTGAATTTTGTAAATTTTGAACTGGCTGGCGGAAACACTTCCGTTCCACAAAACATCCCAATAAGTTTGGCTATTGCAACGTAACCGCAGCTCGCACATCTCTTCCTCGCTAACTCATAAAGACACACTAAGCGATAATCGAAGTTGATTTGGGCCTTAGGGCTTTGTTTAGTACTTGTTTTCATGTTATCATCGTAACAAAAGTTTACCTTTTACATAAATATCGTAATAGTTGCTCGGCAAAACTGTCTCGCAACGTGTGAGGCATTAATAATTCCGTGTACTGCACCAGAGAGATAGCTGCAGCGTTTGCTCAGCTCCGGGACTTATGACGCAACTGACGGCTGACTAAGAAGGCATGGTCCAAAATGATTAAACAAAGGTGTTTATTAAATAACATCAACATAAAAACAACGAAAAACATATTAAAACTTAACCTAAAGGTTAAAAATTTGGCCTAAATTGCCGTCAACGGGCAAGGTGCGCAGAAGGCTGGCCGTATTACCACGCTGTATAGATAGCGATACTGATACGTTGTGCGAAATAGTGGCCAGTCCTCGGAGTAAGGGCTCAGGTGTTCAGGGTTCCGTAAAAAATTTAGGTGTGTAAATAGTTCGTCTATCACGGAATTCGAAGTCTCGAAGATTTTTCACGCTTTTCCCGAATGTATTATAACGTCCAATGTTAGCAGAGCCCTGTGCCCTAAGCACGACTTGTCGAATTCTGCGTTACGTTACGGTTACCGTATCGAGATCGAGAAATCTCATACTAAATTTTAGTTCCAAATACGCTCACGGGCGGGCGCTGTTCCAAACGTCATACAAACTCGTTATAGTTTACTATTCGATTTTACGTGACGCAGGATTCGACAAGTCGTGCTTAGGGCACTGCTCCTGTGGGGTAATTTTATATTGGTCTCTGACATTCTACGGCAATTTGTATGGAAACACTTATTTTAATGACTATCTTTTGATTGCGTTGACTTAGAAGTGTGATTATTTCACAGATTCCAGACACTGCAGGTAGGGATTTAATTTCAGCATGCTACCTCCACGCGTTCCAGAGAAAAAGGTTCTGTAGGAAGAGCACGAGTTTTTGAATCCTGTGTAACGTAATCGAGTAGTAACGTTATCGAGAAATTTGTGTGACGTTTGGAACAGCGCCCGTCCGTGAGCGTATTTGGAACTTAAATTCGTATGAGGTTTCTCGGTTTCGATACGATAACGTAACGTTACGCAGGTTTCGAAAACTCGTGCTCGGCCCACTGTGGGTAAAAGTCGTAAGTGCACTAACCGTTTTGGTTTGTGAGTATCTTTAAACATAACCATTTCATACAACAGGAACGTTACTCAAGAAAACTACTCCGGGTAGAGTTTGAAACACGCCCCATAAAATCCTTTAACTTTAACTCTTACTTAAACGACAACAGACCTGCATTTTATGTTCCAGTTTATAAGTTTATATTTGATATAAGGTTATATAAGAACAATTGCGGTTTTAACATGAAACTAGCGCGAGACTCTGTCGTAGTGAAAAAAAAAAAATAACTCACGTATACAAGTCGAGTAGAGCCCGACATGTGTTGGACTAATTCGTTGTCCTTCCGAGGAGCACACGCGTCGGCGGTAGCGAAACGATGCTATAGTTGAATCTCACGGTAGTTTTATGTAAAAAATATTTTGTATTTCCATTCCGTTGTGAAATTATAGGACACCATAAGTTTGGTAGGCTATGGAATGGATAAATATCATCATCACTTATAATATACATATTAAACATCTAAGACCCGAGAACAAACATTCGTATTCATCACACAAAGATCTGCCCCGACCGGGGATCGAACCCGGGACCTCAAGCTTCATGGTGAGGGTCTCCAACCACTAGGCTATCCGGTCGTAAATAATACGCGGCTTAGCCGTTTCGCTACCGTCGCATGGGCGTTAAGGTGAGTTTATTTACTGTTCATACATATAGCCAGATATTTTGACTAAGGTGTACTTTGTGAAGTTAGGGCTTGTAGATTTAGAAGCTTGGCTCTACATGAGCTCTGATAACTTTTGGACAGTGCGAGCCATGTCCCGTCTTGGCAACATTTTAAATGAAAATGTTTTGGTGGGATTTTTATTTTATCCACAGACTGACAATAAGTTTTCTGTATTTGTAAAATGGTTTAATCAATTGCCCCAGGGCCATGTATGCTGCCAAAAACCTAAACGCCTTGTACCACTTAATGTGCCAAGCACAAGAACAGTTAAAACTGGGTGTAATTTAAATAGTAATACATTTTGCTGTAATTTGGGCAGCATCACTGTATTTTGAGCATCACTTACCATCGGGTGACCCACTCGCCGGTCCTTGTCGTATAAAAATAAACCCACGGGATAGGGCATTTTGTCAGAGCGAAGCCGCGGGTGAATACTAGTTACGCATGTATTACAAATAATAAACAACAAGTTTTCCGATCGGTTCTCTACGTCAACGGCAAACTTTGTTAAATGTTGTAACTTTACTTTGACAGTTCTCAGCGCCGCCGGTGACAGTTTGCAGTTTCTTTGTACACGTGTCTATTGTGGAAGTTTTTAATTATATTACTCGCTGTTATAAATACTTTAATCTTCTATACATTATGTAAATTATGTTTCAAAGAAAAGTCCTGACTGACTAACACGTCAACACTCAGCCCAAACAAATGCGAATAGAAATCTGAAATTTCGCATGGAGTTTATCTTTATGCACGGACCAACCACCCTCTGGACACCGCATCTTTTATAATTTGCTTTGAAAGTCATTACGAAAAAAGCCGCGGCGAGCGGGCCGGGGGAATGCGTCGTGATTGGTTTTTAGCTTGTCATCTCGCTTGTCATCTTGTCGAAAGTGAGCCGCGATTGGGGGCTAGATAGATTTATAAGTGCAAATGAGCATATGCGTTTCGGAAACGTTCGAAACATTTGGTGTCCAGAGGGTGATTGGTCCGTGCCTTTATGACGTTAGATAGGGCATAATAAGGGATTTTGCGAAATCCTAACGGGACAGGGAGTTGTCACTGAGTAACATTATAGACAGATTTCATACAGGCACGCTAGGAGTGAACTAAACTGATAATTAATTACAAGTAATGGATTAAATTAATTTGCTCCTCCGCGAAGAAGAGGTTTCTCTTCGACTGACGGTCGGGGTGTCAACATCGACGACGTCCGCTGAGGATGCCTCGGAGAGAGGCGAAACACGTGTCCGGTACTGTTTTACTGGTGGTGGTAGTTCTGGTTGTGGGCTTAGTAGCGTTTGCGTTGATTATTTTATTTTCAATTTGCGGAGGGAGGGCGGGAAAATGAATTGCATGAAAATAAATACTCAGCGCAGACGAGGCTATTTTGCATGACTATACTTCACTACTTCGCGGAGGAGCAAATTAATTGAATCCATTACTTGTAACATGGACCTCCGCAAAGTTACGCCTGGATCAATATTTAAACCGATAATTCACGTACATATCAAATTTAGCCCGTGACGTTCCGGGCTAATTCATAGTCCTTCCTCTGAGTCGGGCGGGCAGGGCCTTGGCAAACATTGTACGTCTCGCTTCCGCTGAGTCGTGCGCTCCTAGAGAAAGCACTTATATACATGAGCCATCATCATTTATGCCAGCCGAAAGACGTCCACTGCTGGACATAGGCCTCCACCAAGGCTCTCCATGAGTGATCCGTTCAAAATCTGTGTTAAGTATACAGTGTCAGAACTTAAGTACGTACCCCGTTGCAGAACCTCTATGAAACATTTAAAGGGTGTGGTGTAGCGGGCGAGTTTTACCGCGGCAATGATTACCGCGGGCTTCGCTCTCTCCTCCCTCGCGATTAGCACCAGCAAGCAGCTTATGCTGATGCCGACGCCTATTGTCACAAAACAAACTAATTGTACTGTGTTTTTAATTTGTCGTATGAACCGTAAAACAATGTTTTATGGCAATAAACTATTTTTTTCTTTCTTTCTTCGCGATCCCGCGATCTTTACCAGAGGCCTACCGACAGCTCGTCTCCCGGTCCGTGGATAGCTACAGAGACATACACATGCAGATTACATATACTAAAAGAAGCTAAAATATCGGTTAACCTGTTTTTGAAATATTGAACTTTGAAATGACGAAGTCGGGGGTTTTTCAACTTTTCTAAGTTGGTTAGGTTGTCATCCGTCATGTTCATGTAGTAACCTCTCGCGCCTAATGCTCGAAAAACCGTAAAACTGTAGCCCTGTCAAAACTTTTGAACAGTAAATTTATGAGGCACTTTATTTTTTCCATTTTGACATTGCAAAGTTGGACGGTAAATTATTGTTTCTCCTAGAAAAGTTAAGAGGAACAACGCGGGTACTATTTAGAGGAATATGTCAGAAGTTTGATAAGCTAGAGGGATAGTAATGCATGGACATGACATGGTACTTAATCTTGAATAATCAACTTAGAAAAGTTGTTAAGCCCCCGACATTGCCAATTCAAAATTTCAAAATCTGGTGAACTGGTGATTTTAATGAAACTCAGCTAATAACCATTTCGATTAAACTAGCTTTCTGTTCAAAAACACCGCATCGAAATCGGTCCATACTTGTGGGAGCTATGATGCCACAGACAGATATACAGATACAGACAGATACACAGATCCTCTTTTTCGTCGGGGGTTACAAATTGTCTGTGAATAAAGGATTGCCTAACAAAGCACGTATAGCTTTCTTGACTTTGAACCAATGTCAGATAATCAGGAATCCGAACGCACAATTTTACTGCGAAACAATTCAATGGTGTATGTGAAGTTCATGATCTCAGTAGGAGTATCTTTTTGTATTTTTTCTCCCAATTTTTTATTTTTACGGTTTTCCCGTGAATATCAATTATATTTTTTATAAACTCACTGAAACATGAATACACAGAAAAAAACCAGAAAAATGCCAACCCCGGGAATCGAACCCGGATCCTCGACACTCCGGGTCGTGTGCTTTTCCTCTACACCACGGCTGGACATGTGGGTATGTGAAGTTTCCCAATCCGGACCCGCGTGGGAACTATAGCCCAAGCCCTCTCATTCTGAGAGGAGACCTGTGCCCAGCAGTGGGACGTAAATAAAGCTGGTGATGGTGATGGTGATGATTATTATTTGCAGCACACGACGATAATGTCCATTTGGTTCTTCGTAAAACCGCGAAACTAACAACCCTTATTTTTAATTTAATTTCCAACCGCTAAGTACACCCGCAAATTGAATCCTAACTTATAATATTAAAAATGCGAAAGTAACTCTGTCTCTCTGTCTGTCTGTCTCTCTGTCAGTCTGTTTATTACCTCTTCACGCAAAAACCGCCCTACCGATCATGGTGAAACTTAATGAAAATAATCGATTTATTGATTATTTTTGTTTTTATTTTTATGAAACATTCATAGAATGAAATTCAACATACAATGACAATGCAAAGAAAAATTCGTTAAGCAGCTGGACGAGTCCAGCTGCTTAGCGAATTTTTCTTTGCATTGTCATTGTATGGTGAAACTTGACAAAAAGATAGCTTGAACATCCGGGAATAACATAGGCTACTTTTTATCCCGGAAAACAGCAAAAATCCCGCGGGGTAACGATAATTTGAAAAAATCGAATCGCGTACCCCCGAGGAACCATTTCACAACAAAATTTACAATGATTTCTTTGGCAGATGTATGGCGCGTCAATGTGACATTTGCATTGATACGGTTCCACAGTCATACGATCAACGACTTAATCGTTCGCGCAATTCCGTGGAACCTTCTCTCAATACATTTCATATTGAATTCTTTGTCGGATGTATGGTATGTCAATATGACATCTGTAGTGAAACGGTTCTGCAGCGAAAACGATCAATTGAATCTCTTTTTAATGGATATTCAGCTATTTTTAGAGACTTAAGAAAGAAACAATATAGTAAAACAGCATAATGCATATTATTATGTCATTTATTCATTTAAAATTCACTGTTATACAATTAAAAACATTAGATCTCCTTCCAACACACAATACGAGCATTATTGATGCCACTGTTTAGTCTTGATGCTGTCATCCACAATCGTGTAGCCGAAATTGTAAATCCGATCCAGAGTGCAATTATCGGCATCGCACAAGTAAAATCCCAGTAGTAGTCAAGGTCCTTAAAGAAAATAAATAACTACAGAGAGAGAGCAAAAAATACAATCATTCGAATAACAACAAACGTGATATGAAGTAAACGCTTCTGCCACTATGACATTTGTTTTAACCATAGATCTACAGTTTTAACCTTACTCCAGAACAGGATATATGCATAAACTCTTTGGTGTTTACTAATAGTACCTCATTATTGTGTGTAGTAGGAACAAAGATAGCGGTGGGTTTTAAAGGTTACAGAAAAAAGTGCCTTTATTCAAGAGGATCATTAGAGCATACATAAATTTTATTTTCATAACCGTTTGATTCCTGTACTACCGGGGCCCTCTTGTAGGCAGCCCCCCGCAACAAGAAGTGTAAAAAGGTATTGCCTCCAGAATATTCATTAGTAGCGGACCACTCACCTGCAGCAAGTCAAGAGCAGCAGCCGCAGCAGCAGGCGCAGCCCCCAGCCATAAAAAGAACACAAACACTACTCATTCCTCCAAGCCGTTGATAAGTAGCGAACCACTACGCCACCGGAAGAAAAGAAGGGGGCTCGGGGGGCGCAGCCCCCGCCATAAAAAGAACACAAACACTACTCATTCCTCCAAGCCACTGATAAGTAGCGAACCACTACGCCGCAGAAAGGAAAGAGGGGGGGCTTGGGGGGCGCAGCCCCAAGCTATAACAAGAACACAAATACTCTTTCCTCCAAGCCATTGATAATTAGCGAACCACTACGCCACCGGAAGAAACATAAAAACATATAAATATACAACGCTTCCTCCAAGTCAACATTGATAAGTACCAAACCACTGCGCAAAGCGAAGTGGGAGGGGGAGTGAAACTTTGGGTTCGTAACACCCCAGCCCCCAGCCCCCCCCCCCCCCCCCGTAACAAGAAGCTTACAAATAATTCTTCCCGAAACCATTTGATTCTGGATATTGATTAATGAAAATTAAATTAAATTATTAACTCCACAATAAAGTCAATTTCCATACGATAAGTAAGTATGAAAAAGTAAATTATTACGCTGCAGTAAGCAGATTTATCAGTGGGCGTAGCCAACCTGCAATGAAAAGAATCAAAAAATAACATCTAGGCTCCTAGGCCATCATTCCTGAGAATGGCTTCCCAAATTAAATAGATCTAAACGCATGGGATAATGGACAGTTCATTGTTATACAGGACTTAATTATAACCGCGGTATAGCAATAAACAAATTCTACGCGGACGAAGTCGCGGGCAACAGCTAGTAGAATATAAGCGAGGAAACCTATTTAAATTTAATCTCCTATAATGCTTTGCTTGTCTATGGTTGACGGTCAACGAGCTGGCTGTTTGCACAAGTTCATTTGCCTCTCAATGAAGGGAGGAAATTAAAAAGGCTTGACTGTATTTTGAAGCACCTTTGTGCCTGACTTGCGATTGGCACCCGATGGAATGCTTTTAATTATAATTAAGTATAATACTTTTTAAACAGTGAACTATAAAAGACTCTAAAACACTTTCTAATTAACAAATCATTTATGGTAGGTAATTCTCAAATAAGGAATTAGTAAACGGTGTAAGTCTACTTATCTTAAGTACTTAAAAAAATTGGTTTAAAAAATCCGTCATACTTGTCAACATAAATCATCCTACTCAAGATTTCCGTTTGCATATCCTTGCAGCGACCTGTAAACCCAGTCTGTCATTGTGTTTGAAGGAATTATTTATTGTTGTGAAGAGCTACAGGAATTTGGAACGGAGTGGCGTGGTGAAATGAAAGCTAGCAGCTTACTTGATTAGATGTTTATTCGTCGGTGTAACAGGAGAAAAAGAGGTTGGTACAGAGCCACAGCTTAATTTTATAAAATCTTAAAGGTGTCTTTAGACAATGAGTACACCATTACCAATATAGATTTCATGTGAAGGGTGGCCATTCACTAGCAGTTACATCTAATTAAGACTCCTGCACATTAACATTTCTAACCTTTGGTTCTCCAGCCAATATTCATTCAGTGCACCAAGCACGAATATTCGAATCCTTCAATGTGATCGAAACGTTTGTGGTGACGTGAAATTTACACAAACCAGCTCATGAGATGATTGCATTGTCATCTGACTTACAGATGCATGCAAACTTTAACTTGCAAGATTTTATTACATACAAGCAAACGGGTAGGTAGGATTAGGTAGGTAAATCTAAATGAAAGCTAGTAAACGTTAAAATGTGTAAAGCGTTCTTATTAGTCTATGTTTGTCTGCATGTCGTTATTTGGGCCAACACTTTAATTGTCTCGGGCTCTCCCTCTATGGCGTCACCGTACGATCATGTGCATATCAATTTTGTAAAGCTAATTAAGTATAATTAGAATAATAGTTCCAGTACGTTAAGCGATTACTTTATTTGTATTGGTGAACAATACAGGCGTTGAATCAATCTGAAGTATTATTTTTGCCATTGATTGCTTCTACATACGCTTACCGACCTCCGCTCTGCACTTTAGTAAAAAGGTTTACCATTTGTTCTGCTCATGCGCGACCATGCTTTCAAAAGCTTAAACGAAGCAAAAGTTTTCCAATTTGCCACAAAACCGGAACAGTTCTGGTTTGCTCTCGTCTGCAGTTATTCGCGTCTCATGCTCAATTTTACGCATTGCATGAGAAAAGACGAGAACTTAAAATTCATCGGTGGCGTTAAAATGTGTACAAATACTGCACTCGCATTTGTTTCGTAAATTTCAAAGTCCATAAAACTGTGCATTTACAATGAGTAGACAAAAACAAAATTGAAATAAGCATTTTTTATTAAGACAACCAACATAATAAGTTTGTGCTATATTATAAAGTACTATTGATAGTTTTAGTGCCCAGAAAAGTGACATTCATGAAGAAGCTAGAACAGACAAAGTAGCTGCACTAGAGCTAGAAGCGTGTCTTAATACACCAAGGCAAAGAATGAGTATGTTGCCCGTAGAACCTGCGAAAGAAGAATTGAGTAATAAAACCGGCCAAATTTCAGCTTTCTAGGTCACGACCCAGCGGCAGCGAGACGCAACATGTCGGGCTACATTTTTTGTATATATCTACCATTACCATAGCCATGGGTAACATGTCCGTTATAATGTCTACAACAAGCAGATGCTGATCATAGGTATCGTCCGAAAAGCGAGATTTATGCCCTTATTCATAAATGTCACTCAAGCCTCTAAAATAGGTTTTGTCTTCTTTTTACTAGCGAAAATGTCAATGTGACAGAAAGGGACAAACGAACTTTAAAGGCGTTTTAGTTAATATAGCTTTATGAATAACAGGGTTAATCTTTAGCGAGACGTAACCTAGCACATTTGAGCCCATGGGCCGACTGATGTGACTGTGGAATGCATGAGCGGTTTGACATTTAACATTTTACAGCAGGCGGTTGAAATCAAATCATTTTGAGATGCTGTCCAGTATACACCTCATGGTAGAGGGATAGCCAGCTTTCGTCATGGCTAAAACCTTGGCAGTTAAAAGAAGAACTTCACTCCCATGGGTTGCTGACTTCATCTGGCAGGTATACATGACGGAAGAGTTTAACGTGAAGAAGAAGTTGATCAATTCAAGAAAACCCACACTGTCAGACATAACCCTATTTTAACTAAAATGCCGTTAAAGTTCGTTTGTCCTTTATTGTCACATTGACATTTCCGTTAGTACGAAGAAGACAAACCCTATTGTAGCTAATGGAGGCTTGAGTGACGTTTATGAATAAGACCATAAGTGTTTATTTGGCTGGCTTGGCAGTTTCGCTACCGTCACATGGGCGTAAGGTGAAAAATGTATTCACTGTTCATTAGTTTTCTGTGTGTCTTTTTTACACGACTGCCCAAAGAAAAAGAGTGTATTATATTCAGGGTTCATGTGAGTATGTTTTCTGTCTGTGTATAGTTCTTGTAGTAACGAAACGGCCAAGCCACATAATTACCTTACGCAGGATTCGGATATTCATACTCGGGCCTCTGACTTAAAAAATTTGGCCCACCTACAAAATCTATTGGCCAGCCTTGTTAGATCCACACTCACCACAAAGCGTTATGGTGAAACTTGATCCCATTAACAATAGCCTTCTCAAAATCATCTCCACTCCAATCTCGTAGACCACTCTCCCCCAAGTTTTCGAAGTACATCTGAACTTGTTTGAACTTGGCCGCTACAAAAAAGATGGGCAGAGAACAGAGGCAGTCACAGGTGATCATCACGGTTACATGGAGCCACCAGTGGGCAATGATCAGGATACGTAAGAGGTTGTATGGGAAGCCGGTATAGGCTGACGTCGGGAAGTATGTTACTTGGGTCTGAATGGGTGTACCTGCAATACCAGTTTTTTTTTGGTACTTATAATGTAGTATTCTTTATAGCTCTATCAATAAGAATGACAAGAGCGTGACGATGCAGCGGCCAAACGTGTTCCTGGAAAACTTCGTTAGTTTATTAATATCAACTAAAAAGCAAATATCTAATTGCCCTAGCTATAGCTATTTAGCCAACCAAAGACGTTTGAATCAGCAGTGATTTTACGTTGTTGCGAAATAAGCAGTTATTTCGAAACAACGTAAAAAACTTGGCAAAGAAAGGAGCGCGTGCTTGAGTTTTCCTGATGTAAGTTTTTTGAGTGAACCGCATCAATTAAATAATACAGATTATAATTATATTATGTCTCTGATTCCCTGGAGAATGGGTAGGGTTCTGGTTTGGGATGCGGCCTGTGTCAATACAGTAGCACCCACACATCTCCAGGGAACCACACAAAAAGCTGGCGCGGCGGCAGAAACGGTCGAAAATAGAAAAAAATCTAAGTATCAATCTCTCGGTCCGAATTATAATTTTGTTCCTGTCGAATTTAAAACTTTGGGTCCATGGGGTCCCAGCGCTTACAAGCTTATTTCTGAGTTACAAAAGAGCTTAGTTGATGCAACTTATGACCAAAGGGCTGGCAGTTTTCTCTCTCAAAGAATCAGCATCGCTATTCAGCGAGGCAACGCTGCCAGCCTTTTGGGCACTATGCCACGGGGGCCTTATTTAGATTTAATTTAGTTTTAAGTTGTAGTTTATTTAGTTTAAGCTCAGATTTAATGTAATTGTAAATTGCTTTTATTATAAGTAAATAAAGTTCTATAGAGATTAGAAAAAAAAAATTAGTATTGCAAAATTAAATATCCATCAATTTCTCTTACCATTCATAATACTAACGAAAGTCCACCGAAAAAGAGTAATACTCATATAAGAGTAGAAAATAAATATTAATGGCAAGAAGAAAACCTTCGCTGTCATCACAGACTGCTTTTCCACATCCGAAGAGGTAAAAATATCACGATCTTCGTCAAGCAGCTTTTGGAAACCCGCTCGAATTCTGTGTCTTTGTACGATAACTATGATAAATTTAAATGTGACTAGAATTGACTAAACCCTACTTTTCCGACTTCAGACTTTTCTTCTTCGCTTAAATCAGGCCTGATGATGGCCAGGACTAGATTCATAACGACGATGCAGATGTAGGACTGTATGAGGATGCACCAGGCAGTGTAGAGGCGTGGGTAGCGAGTGGCTGAGCCTTCGTACCAGTAGGTACCGGAGCCGAAATAGAACATCATTCGGCTGACGACCCGTAGGTAGTACTTTTGGGGATGAGTTGCTTTTAAAAGGTCGGTCATTTCAGTTGATTTACTGTTATTGTAACACCTCTTAGCCCACGGCCAAATTGCCGTACGCGAAAGAATTGAAAAGTAAAAATAATAATTCCTCTCTTCCTAATGGTTACCAAATATTTAGTTAGCTGCATTGCCGATGTTGCTCTAAAAGCCGATTTCTAGACATTTTCTAAAAAAATTCAGCTAGGATGATCAATATGTTAAGGAGAATAAGCTGCATAGATTGGTCATCATGCATAGGTCCCGTGTTACTGTTACGTATAGTTTTTTGCGTGTTCAAAGAAATTCTAAAAAGTTTTCCTCTATCTTAAACAGAAGAGAAATTTATTTTAAGAACTAAATTTATCCTTAGTTCGATTTAATATCCAATTAATGATAACCTAACCAACTTACAAAAGTTGAAAAACCCCCGACATTGTCATTTCAAAGTTCAATATTCCGAAAACGAGTAATCCGATTTTAATGAAACTTAGCTAAGAACCATCTCGATTTAAACTAGCTTTGCCACAGACAGATACACACGTACACAGACACATAGATACACATTTCAAACTTATAACACCCCTCTTTTTCGTCGTGGGTTAAAGAATACAAGAATAATCTGCAGCAAAGACCAGGCAAAAACTTCAAAAGCCCTGCAGGAGTCTTCCACCAACATATGCTTAATGCTCTTTAGATGTAGTAACAGAACGAGACTACTTCAATTTGCGAAACTGTAACAATTTCTAATAAGCCGATAATTTTTCAATGAGACTACACGCGACATAGTTTGCTTATTAATTGCAAGATAGTACAGTACACATTGAATTATTATACTGTAATGCATTTTCATTTTCCGGTTCGCCATCAAGTCAAAATAAATTACGCTTATGTAGTGACAGAAAATAAATTGCGACTTAAATATTTGCGACTTGCTTGTGATGCAGATATCTTGTATTCAATATTAAATACGAAAAAACCGGCCAAGTGCGAGTCGAACTCGCGCACGAGGGTTCCGTAGAAAGATTTTAACGCTTTTCCCCAGTGTTTTAGAAGTCTAGTGTTAGCAGAGCCCTGCTCTTAAGCAAAATGTACGCAGTGTGAGGTCAACTTATATTGGTATGCGAAATCTACAGACAGACATAAAAATTTAAGATTTTGAGACTTTTCGGAGTGGTTGTGCTATAAGAGCTACCTTCATACCAAATTTCAAGTTTCTTGGACATCTGGAAGTACCCTTTAGGTTTTTGGAAATCGGCAATTTGTATGGAAATGGAGTTTTGATTACTGTATCTTTTAATCAAATCGCGTTGACTTAGAAGGTTGATTTTTTCACAGCTTCAAGGGACCGCAGGTTTGAGTATTTAATATTAATTTCAGCATGCTACCTCCACGCGTTCCAGAGAAAAAGGGTTTTGACAGACAGACAAACAGACCGACGGACAACAAAGTGATCCTATAAGGGTTCTGTTTCTACCTTTTGAGGTACGGAACCCTAAAATACATACGAAATGTGGAAAAACAAGTTGAGATGTTATACATATATTACGTATTTTTTAACCGACTTCAAAAAAAGGAGGAGGTTCTACGTTTCACTGTATGTATTTTTTTTTATGTATGTTCATCGATTAATCTTCATTAATTTTCATTTTTTTTTTATTTGAAAGGGTATACTCCTGAGGTGGTCCCACTGTCACCAAGTCATGATCTAATGATGGGATCTCAGGGAAATCGAGGGCAACCCTCAAATTTTATAGGCACGTATCATGTGTTTCATATATTTTCTAAGGCTATTCAAGTATGTGCGTCTGGTAGTCTGGTAGGTTATGTTGATGAGCTGATGATGGAAGGTACAACTCCTTAACGGCTAGGAGTTGGAGGATAATTCTGAAAATGTTAAATCAACGTTAAATTGCGAAATAAAAATCTTTTAACAAAAAGTAAAACCGCCTTAAAAAAAAAACCTTAGAAAAAAAACGTAAAATAATCCTCTAAAATAAAATAAAATAAAATGCGTTTATTTCGGACAACAGAAACTAAAGCCTAAAGTTTTATGGCCTAGCACTAAGCGGCTGAAATATGAAGTCGGTGCTTCATTCAAAGAATATTCCGCTCGCACCGCACCGAGTTCATATTTCTGCTGCTACTTAGCGCTAGGCCATAAAACTTTAGGGTTTAGAGGATTATTTTAAGTTTTTTTGCTAAGGTTTTTTAAGGGGGTTTTATTATATTTTGGTTTTATTGTTTAATAATGTATAGTGTGGCTCTAAAAACTTGAAGAATGCAGCCATTTCAGCGTGTGGCTCAGGGAAGCCCCTTTACAGGTCAGATTTGAATGGTAAAATCAAAAGATAAACTTTTTTTGCGTACAACGTTACATAAACTCTAGTTTCTTCTAAGATTCTACTTGTAATTTGTCACCATATGACTTAACAATGTTACTTTGTGTGAATGACCAGGTGCTGATCATGTTATTAGTAGACAGATAAGTATTAGTGTAGTATTAGTGTAGGAAATTGCACTATTCGTAGCGGAACGTCAAGGTTAATAATTTGGTTATATTGCGGTTATATTAAGGTTGGTAATATTGCTCTTTTTATTTCATTGTCTTGTACATATTTGACATAATAAGCTAAAACTATATAAAAACCAAATCTATAAATAAAAAAGCTGACCCAGATCACTGCCGGACGGTAAGGTGCCTAGAAGGCTGGCAGCATTGCCACGCTGGATAGCAATGCTTAATCTCTGAGCTAAGTAAAAGCCAGCCCTCTGGTCACCCGAAGCCTCTATCAGTTTGGCCGACAGTGACTTATATATATTAGTAGCACTCTGACCCCACGGACCCATGGTTTCTACCCCATAAGTAATATTTATCACCAGCCTTTTTTATATCCCACTGCTGGGCACAGGCCTCCTCTCAGAATGAGAGGGCTTGGGCTATAGTTCCCACTCGGGCCTAGTGCGGATAGGGAACTTCACACACATCATTGAATTGCTTCGCAGGTGTGTGCAGGTTTCCTCACGATGTTTTCCTTCACCGAAAAGCTAAATAGATAAATTACAAATGTAAGTAATATTAAATTTATATAAATATATTGATGTGTTCTGGAGGCGAATCGCATTCGATGCCTACATTAATTTTCAGGCGTCAGAAAAATGAAACATTGTCAATTATGATGTAGGTAGAATGAGACTTCCGTTTGTAAATTGTAACTTGTAGCTTTATAAAACACGGCCCAGGTGGTGCTATTCAGAAAGTTTTAGGTAACGAATTTATTTTACACAAAATACATAACAAGCACAAAATACACATAATTACAATGAAACTCGATGATAACAGATATAAAGCAATAAATAAATACATTACATACTATAGAAAAAGTTAAAAAAGTCAGCCACAAAACTCGCATACAAGTTGACAGATACTACTCCTTCAGCATAGTATAAAGTTGCATTTATAAAAAATAAAAATGCAGTAGTACCTATATACCTACTTAGTCGTGACCTTGACGTTCCCACGACTTGTTCAATATATCTGCTAATAACATGATCAGCACCTGGTCTTTCGCACAACTAACATTGTTAAGTCATTTGGAGACATATTACACGTGGAATCTTTTAGTTTATGTAGCGTTGTACGTAAAAAAACTGTTTTTCGATTTTACGATTCAAATCTGTCCTGTTCTATCTTCTGTGAAAGTTTCGTAAGATGTAGAGTCTGACTACTGAAACTTGAACTTGCAAAAGGCTGCAATTTTGTGACATGTTGAGTTGCACGTTTTGCATTTTTAGTTTTAATAGAGTCGTCTTGCAAGAAACTCTTCCAAAAATCAAGCGAACTTTCATAGTAAAAGGTGACTCAAGAAATAAAATAAAGTTACTAAGAATAAAATCAATATTTTTATTATTAAAAACTGACTAGCGATTGATCTCTATCTAACCTGATGATAAGTGAAGATTGAAAAATAAGGTTTTTTGTTTTAATCGCCCTTCAAAATCTAGACTACACAATGTTCTCCGGCTTTATGAAAATCCGTTTTGTTTTTCATACTGGTTAACACTATTATTGCTTTATAGATTGTGCTTTATGGATCACTCATTCAGCTACATAACGAAAAAAAAATATCTCAATTATTATGGCCAGTATAACCAAACACGTCTCCGGCCGCTATTTAGTGGGAATTGTGAAAAAGGTCACAACTCCTAAACAATCGTAAATCGCGGAACATACATAGGGGTGATTCGGATACTCCTTAAGGTGCTCTACCCCTGGACACCCGCTTGGAACTGTTTCCTGGGACACCCTGTACATACATCAAGGCAATAGAATGACAATGTCCTATGAACAAATAAAGTCGAAACATGATGGCAAACAAGAAAATGACAATACATGCAGTACATATTTTTAATAAGACATCATGAGAACCGGATATTGACCGCGATTACCTTATAGGTTTGACGAGCTCCCGATATTTCGACGCAGCTACATGCACCCGTGATCATGATGCATGTAACTGCGTGTACTCTTCAACGTCAAGCCTATAAGGTAATCGCGGTCAATATCCCGTTCTCATTTTGTCTTATGTAATTAACCGCCAAAATAAATTATAAAACCAAATAAAATAAAACTAAAACTGTAAACTAAAACCTAATATAGAAAATCTAAAAACGGCCCCTGTGGCATGGTTCCAAGGATGCTGGCAGCATCTCCTCGCTGTATGGCAATGCCAATACGTTGCGCAAGGAAGCTGCCAGCCCTCTTGTGTCCGGTGACGTGTATCAGTCGCTTTGTTAGTTGACTGATGAGGTCCTTCGCCCCAGGGTCCCACGGACCGAGGGTCTCGACGCCGAAGGCAACGTAGTTGTATCCGGCGTCGAGACCCCTGTACTTCAGTTTTTTGCCATCTTCGGCCGCATCAGCCGCTGCGCCGGCCCTATGTTGTGTACCGTGGAGATGAAACGGAGCTAGAATGTCCACGCTGGTTGCGTCCCACACCAGCATCCGACCCATGAACCGGGAATCATTTAATTAAAACTGTCATATTTTTTTATGTCTACTGTACTGTACTAACTTGCAATTAATAAGCTAACTACGTCGCGTGCAGTCTCATTAAAAATGCATGGGTTTATTAGGAATCGTCAGAACCTCGCTAATTGAAGAAGTAGTCTAGTTACAAGTGTTACAACCTACATCTTAAGAGCATTAGTTTACCTTGGTGGAAGTCTAATGCAGGGCTTTTAAAGTTGTTCCGTGGCCTCAGCCGCATATTTTTCTTTAATTTGATTTAAAGTCAAACGCAAGATGAATTCAGGATTTTTAAATAAATTTATCTTCTCTTAAGGAAAAGAAAAGTCGAGCTTTAGCGTTTCGTAAAATTTTGAATACGCAAAAAATATGTGTATACGTAACACATGTAACCTATGGATGACAATTCGATACGTCTTATTATCATCAACATTCTAGTTGAAATTTGGAGAAAATATCAAGAAATCGAGCAACAAAAGCAGTGCAGTTAAGTATTTCAGATTCGTATTAGGCCTATAACCATTAGGAAGAGAAGAGTCAAATTTTAACTTTTCAATACTTCCGTGGCCTTGAGAGTGTTCCAATAATAGTAAATCAACTGAAATGACCGACCCTTTAAAAGCAACTCATCCCCAAAAGTACTACCTGTGGGTCGTCAGCCGAATGATGTTCTATTTCGGCTTCGGTACCTACTGGTATGAAGGCACCGCCACTCGCTACCCACGCCTCTACGCTGCCTGGTGCATCCTCATACAGTCCTACATCTTCATTGTCGTCATGAATCTAGTCCTGGCCATCATCAGGCCTGATTTAGGCGAAGAAGAAAAGTCCGAAGTCTTAGGAGTAGGGTTTAGTCAACTTCTAATCATACTTAAGTACATCATAGTTATCTTACAAAGACACAGGATTCGAGCTGGTTTCAAGAAACTGCTGGAGCAAGATCGTGATATTTTTAACTCTTTAGAGGTGGAAAAACAATCTGTGAAAACAGCGAAGGTTTTCTTATTGCCATTCATGTTTGGTTGCTACTCTTATTTGAGTATCACTCTTATTCAGCGGACTTTCGTCAGTATTATGAATGGTAAGAGAAATTAATGGATATTTTGTATTGTACCTATTACTATAATTTATATACATAATAAAAGCAAATTACAATGACATAAAATCTAAGCTAAAACATAATAAACTAAAACTTAAAACTAAATTAAATTTGAATAAGGCCCCCTTGGCATGGTGCCCAAAAGGCTGGCAGCGTTGCCTCGCTGAATAGCGATGCTGATTTTTTGAGAGAAAACTGCCAGCCCTTTAGTCATATGTTTTATTAATATGTAATTTAGATGATTGACGCTATTCAGTCAAAAAATTGCCATCAATAAAACTCAAGCATGCGCTCAATTCTCGTAATCTTTTTTGCAACAACCGTCCTAGCCTTGCCAAATGGCATTAGAAAGGACAATTATATCTTTACTTTCTAGTTGATCCAAATAAGGTTTTTAGCCGTTCTCATCTGCATTGTGCACGTTCTTGTTATGTTAGATAAATAAAGGCACAGGAACGACCACATCATAAAGTACCGAAGATAACTAAACATATTACAGGTACACCCATTCAGACCCAAGTAACATACTTCCCGACGCCAGCCTACACCGGCTTCCCATACAACCTCTTACGTATTCTGATCCTTACTCACTGGTGGCTCCATGTGACCATGATGATCACCTGCGACTGCCTCTGTTCTCTGCCTATCTTCTTCGTAGCGGCCAAGTTCAAACAAGTTCAGATGTACTTCGAAAACTTGGGGGAGAGTGACCTACGAGATTGGAGTGGAGATGATTTTGCGATGGCTATTGCTAATGGGATCAAGCTTCATCAAAATGCTTTATGGTAAGTATGTATCTAAGTAATCGCTTCTCGTAGTCGTTGATCGCTGTTCGACTGTCTGAAAAGTGGGGGTGGGATATCTTTACAAGTTTATCATCATGAGCTGTTGGCTAGTTTAATAATTGTCACTTTTGTTTTTAACATTTCACAGGTGTGCCAGCAACGTTCAGTCAGCAATGGGTATACTGTACGGCGTTCAGATTTTACAGACTATTATTTTAGCCGGCATTACCCTGTTTCAACTTGCCGTAAGTATCTTAAACAGAATAACAAACAATTCACTGAATCCCGCGAATTTAGACGACCATGTAGCCTAGTGGTCAGAGAAGCGAACTATGAAGCTTGAGGTCCCGGGTTCGATCCCCGGTCGGGACAGACATCTGTATGATGAATACGAATGTTTGTTCTCGGGTCTTTTTGATGTTAAATATGAATGTAAGTATATAGTTATCTACACATATATGTATATTTATCTAGTACCCATAGTACATTAGCGCAGGCTTTGCCTAGTTTAGGACTAGGTAAATTGTTGTCAATTGTCTAATGATTTTTAGCTTCATCCATTCATTTATTGCGTTTTATGCCACATGCGAATGGGTGTACATGTCATTACCATCTGTCTGGTTTGTCTGTATGTCCGCGACTTAGGTCAGACTATTGGTTAGTATCTGAAAGCTGAAATTTCTTGAAAAAAAATGTTTTTGGGGTGCCTCCCCTACACGTAAGGTGGGGATAATTTTTTTTTTCTCGTCACCCCATTGTGTGGGGTAACGTTAGATAGGCCTCTTAAAAAATATTGCAGGTGTTATAATATTACCATTTTTCGATTTAAGAATTCGTTCGTTTTAGAAATATTTAGCTTTGAAGTCGAAAATTTCATAGCAATAGAAGGAAATTTCAAACCAAATACAAGAATGTGGAAAATTTCGCAATTTTGGAAAGTTTCCGACGGCACATCAGTAACTAAAACTATAATTTTCTTCACAGTCGCTGGAAAAGACGGTGTTAAACATGATCTCTGGAGCATTGAGTATCCTCTGCGTGTCCCTGCTCACCGGGGTGTACATGGTCAACTCCGGAGTCATCACTTACGAGGTTACAATAGATAATTATTTGAGTGAAGATGAGGTTCGAATGAGGAGTAAATTAGTAAAGCCGCACCAGTATTTTATAAGGTATGTACTTCACTATAATGTGCCACAGGCAGCGACTGTGGCGACATCTATATTCCACTGCGGCTGGGAGCGCGTGCCGATGGACCGGCGCCTGCGCACACTGCTCGTCGTGGCCATGCAGCAGGCGCAGACACCCGTCTACATGACCGCCTTCGGGGTGATGAACCTGTCGCACGAGAGTTTTGTTACTGTAAGAACAAATATTTAAAACATAATAATAGTATATTATACTTGGCTCTTGACTCTGATCAAATCCCCCCCCCCCCCCCCCCCTATCTCTGAAGTTTGCAAAGTGAAAAACGATGTCACTAAATACTTAGCACAAATTTTCAGAAATCATCAAAAAATACATTAGTTCTACTATCCGTAATCTTGTTTCGCAGGTTCTACGGGCAGCATACTCATTCTTCGCCTTGATGTATTAAGACACGCTTCTGGCTCTAGTGCAGCTACTTGTCATTACTGCATTCTTCGTGAACGTCACTTTTCTGGGCACCAAAATTATTAATAGTACTTTATACTAGGTATAGCAATAGCACAAACTTATTATGACGGTTGTCTTAATAAAGAACACTTACATTTCAATTTTGTTTTTCTCTACTACTAAAAAGGCATGTCAAGATTGTTACCTTCTTTATATTATAATACCAAAAGAAACGAAGTATGCAAATACAGTATTTGTACACATATTTCAATGTCATCGATGAATTTTAAGTTCTCGATGCAATGAGTAACATTGCGCAGAGACGTGAATAAGAATAATTGTAGACGAGAGCAAACCAGAACTGTTCCGGTTTTCTGGCAAATTGAAAAACTTTTGCGTCGTTTAAGCTTTTGAAAGCACGGTTGCGCATGAGCAGAGCAAATGGTAAACCTTTTTACAGGCTTTTAATTAGTTTTACCTACGATGTCCGTTTATGTATGTAAACAAAATTTTGCTTGTTAAAGTTTGCATGCGTCTGTAAGTATGACAATGCAATCTTCTCATGACGTGGAGCTGGTTTGTGTAAATTTTGCCACAACCGTTTCGATCACGTTGGACTTTATAAGAACTTGACCCTGTGATAACAATCACGAAGAAATTGATTCACCTGCCGGAGATTGTCTGGTATGGAAGAAGAGGCGGTCGTGTGGAGTCTCGTTTGTCGCTGTACATAGTAAAGAACGCATCGAATGCAATGTTACTGGTAAAGCTCCATTCCAATCTAGTATAGTGTCCATTTGTCTCGATTTCAAGAAAAGTTTTATTTTCTTCTATAAAGTTCTATTTAGGCGTTCAATCAGACCGTTACCCAATGGACTATGGGGAGTTGTTCTGCTGAAAGCGGCACCATAGTAAAAAAGAAATTAGTTAAATTCCTGAAACATGAACGCTGTTCCCTTTTCTGGATCACGAGCACGAATATTCGAATCGTACGTAACGTAATCGAGCAGTAACGTTATCGTATCGACAAAAATCATGTTAAAGTTTACTACCAAATACGATCACGGGGCGCTGTTCCAAACGTCACACAATTTTTGTCGATAACGTTACTACTCGATTACGTTACGCAGGATCCGAATATACGGGCCTCTGTGTACATTCTTGAAGGAAACGAGTTACAAGTAGTCAATGCACTTCCCGTTGACGTAGAATTATGAAATTCGGCAGGTAAGGCCTCACTGCACAAGTAAAGGAAAACAATCCGTGGTTAATTTCCATTTCTAAGGAGAAGGAGTAAGAGTAGTAATTTTATCAGATACTCGGGACTTAATCGCGTAAAAAATATATTTAAGTCTAGCAAATCAAAAACGCAAGGCCGTACCATCCGTTTCTCGAAGCCATTCAGGCCATTTTCAATATCCTATAAGCCAGCCTCTTGATCTCCTGATACGACACGACACCGGCCTTCTCCTTTATCTGATCCATGTACCTTCGCCTAGGTCGACCTCTTCCTCTCTTTCATTCAATTTTTCTTCCAAAATGGTCTTAAAGAAGTTATCTCGTCGTATCAAATGTCCAATCATTTTCCCGCGTCCATTCCCTAAACTTTCAGGATAGATCTTTTCTCGTTAAACATTGTCCGTAGTTCCTCATTGGTCTTCCGTTCCATTCAATGTATGCCTTTATTCTCCTCCTCCACATCTCAAAAGCTTCCAATCTCTCTATTTCTTTGTGTCAGTGTCCATGTTTCACTTCCATAAAGTGCAGTACTCCAAATGTACACTTTAACCCGTTCCACTTCAGATATTCCCAATTTGAGGCATTGTGAATATCTGTTTCCATTAATTGAGGCCCAAAGCCAGCTAAAGTTAGTGAAATGTATCCATTGGCTGTTCAGATAATGGCTCCACACTAAGTCGGCTATGAAATAAGACCCGACGCTCGTAGGGCTGTTGCACTATTTCGATCAAAATTAATGTTATTTATCGTCGATGAGATTGCCAATTCCGGTATGTGCATTATAGCAACTTTTCAGGAGACACAAAAAAACCGATTTATGAAGTAACTGGCCAAAATCATATGCTAAATTTTTATGTCAAAATTGTGTCAAAAAACAAGAAACTAAAAGAAAGAAAAGAAAGAAAGAAAAATTTGTTTTCATGTTTTTGTGCACATATGGGTATTCGTTTTGCTCTTAATAAACACATGTGTGTAACTCATGCACATAGGGGTTTTCATTTATATTTATTTAAGATTATCAGAGTTAGTTATGTGTTTTTATAAGTAAAATATAAGTAAAACAACAACATAATTACAAGATCAATCACTTGTATTCAAAAGACAAATTATGAAAACGAACATTTTAGGACCAAACAAAAAATATTGTGCTCAATAAAACTATCAAAATCACCGCTCAATCGTTCTGCTTGACGAAACGGGCAAGCTTTATGAGCGGGTAATCGCTGTTCGTGTCGTGAAGCACTTGGAGGACGTAGGACCGGATCTACATGACTGCCAGTTTCCGGTGAGAGTGGTCAACCATAGACGCCATAGCGCGGTTGAAGACAACCGCCGAAGAGGCTGTCTCGCAGGGTGGAGTGATACTGGCAGTATCACTTGATATAGCCAACGCCTTTAATGCTCTGCCCTGGGAGACAGTAGAGGAAGCATTAAGGTACCATAGCGTGCCCCGGTATTTAGGGAGGGTAGTCTCACTAGTCTCGGACTACTCCATTGACCGGGTCATCATGTACCCGACCCGGGACGAGTGGAGGACGGGGTGGACGCGCTAAGCGGATAAGCGCCTTGGGACTGGAGGTGGCCTAAAATATATCAGAAGCCCTGTTCTTCCACGGGCCTCGGAGAACACCTCCCTTAGGCATGGAAATAGTCGTCAGTGGTACTTCCATTCTCGTCGCGCTAACGATACCCGCCTGCGCATTGTTCTAGATGGCCGTTGAAAGTTCAAGTTCACAAGTTCACCCAGAAAGCGCCAAAACTGATCGCAGCTGCTGGAGCGATCGGAGGGATACTCCCGAACATTTGGGACCAGGCAGCGGGTGTCGCCACCTCTAATCAAGGAGTAGTGCGTTCCATGGCGCTGTACGGAGCTCCTATTTGGACGGAAGCACTAAACACCAAAAACGTCATCGTGCTACGACGACCGCAAAGGGTGATAGCTAAATAGAGCGGCACGGGCATACCGGACTGTCTCTTTCGAGGTCTCTGGGGTCTCGCTCTTGGTTTACCGACGAGTTGCAAGGGCGAGGGCGAGAGGGGACCGCCTAAAGGAGATCAAACGATGGAGAGAGGAAGCCCACGATGATCTACTCGTTAATGGGAGGAGCGACTCACAGACCCGAGTACAAGTCGAGAGGTGGTGGCTGCAGTACGTCCAGTCCTTCCGGACTGGATTAGAGATCACGACACTCTGACATTCCACTTACAGATGCTTACCGGGTACGGCTACTCCGGTAAGTACTTGTGCCAAGTGGCATAGCGAGAGGTGTCGACATCGTGCCAGCAACTGTAACACTGGAGAGAAAAACACGGCGCAGCACACCCGCGCCGTTAATCCTGCAAGGGCAGAGCCCCGAACAGATATGACTACTGTCATGGGCGCGGACCACTCGCTAACAGCCTTGGTTGCCGCTATGGTGCGCAACAGGGGAGCCTGGGACGCAGTTGTCGCATTCTGCGAAACTGTGATGTCCCAAAAAGAGGCAGCGGAACGAGCTCGCGAGGAAGACCCTCTAGCGCACCCGATCCGAAAAAAGACACCGGGTGCAGACGCGTCGCCTACAATCGACACCTCCCGCTCTAACCTAGGACCTCAGGCAGCGGATCGGGGGAACCACCACCAGACGAGATTAATCCCGAGTTGCAAGGCGTTCCAGGTGTTTCCGGGACTCCTTAAACAGAGTTAAACAGAGGTGGGCTTGCAAGGGCACACGTCGAGCAGGGTGCCACGGTTGTTTTCTCCAGAGTTCCTGCAGCCCTTGCCCAGGCGGATAGAGGAAACACCGTGGGGTTTAGTCAGTAAGAGTCTGACATAACCCATCGTCCCCTCCGGGGCTGTGGGTCCCCACATTAAAAAAACCTAAGTAACTACCTACTGTCGATGCTAAGATCTATCGATACTTTAGATAGTTATTGTCAAATCGACACTTTATGAAAACTTTCACGTTATAATAATCTGTTGTACGTACCAAAACTATGTCCGTCCGACTACAGGACCAGACCGCGAAGCCTAAGTATTCCTTTGCAGCGGGGAGTGACACAAGGAGATGTGATCTCTTCGAAGTTGTTCACCGCTGCATTGGAGGATGATTTTAAGGTTCTGGACTGGAAAGGACGAGGCATCAACATAAATGGCGAGTACATCACACACCTTCGATTCGCCGACGATATTGTAGTCAAGAGGCTGAGACCATGAAGGACCTCAGGGCTATGCTCGCTGACCTCAGCAGAGTTTCTGACCGAGTTGGCCTGAGAATGAACATGGACAAGACGAAAGTCATGTCCAATGTCCATGTTGTGCCAACTCCCATAATAATCGGAGGCTCTGCGCTCGAAGTTGTTGACTACCTAGTCTACTACTATGTTAGGTAGGTCTAACTTCGAGAAAGAAGTAGCTCGTCGAATCCGACTCGGCTGGGTAGCGTTCGGGAAGGTTCCCAGTAATTAATTTCAAACGGGATGACCGTAAAAATAAAAATAATACAAAAAGTTGGTTCCCAGTATATTTTCGTCCAAATTACCGCAGTGTTTGAAGTCAAAAGTCTTTGACCAGTGTGTGTTGCCAGTGATGACTTACGGATCTGAGACGTGGGCGCTAACGATGGGCCTTATAAGGAAGCTCAAAGTCACTCATAAGGCGATGTAGGGGGCTATGATCGGGGTTTCTCTGCGGGATAGAATCAGAAAAAAAATATCCGCAGTAGAATTAAGCAGTGGCAGTGGGCGGGGCACATTGCTCGCAAGACTGTTGGCCGATGGGGTCAAAAGGTTTTCAAATGGCATCCGCGGACCGGGAGAAGAGCTGTGGGTAGGCCTCCAACAAGATGAAGCGACGACCGACGTGAGAATCGCGGGATCGCTGGGGCTGACGTGATGATGATGATGAAGTACCAAAATAAAAAAAACTTGCAAAATGATGTTCTCTAAACGAAATTTACAGGCACACTGAGCATGTTGCAACGAGCTATCACAACAGAACAACTGTCACTCCATACTAAATTCACACATGTGCAGCGGCGGTTATCAATTTATTTGAATTTCTTTAACAACGAAAACCCACATGTGCTTTAATGTACATGTGTATTTGAATTTCTTTGGCAACAAAAACCCGTTATGTGCTTTGATGCACATGTGTCATTATTTTTCGGGCTAAAATCACAAAAGTGTTTTGTCAAACCCTGATCCAAGTTGAATTTGCGTATGCGGGTTTTTGCATAGGCTCGGGAATTAAATTTAAAAGCGAAGTCTGCCAAAATCAAAAAAATGTACATTACGGAATTAGCAATCTCACCGACGTTATGTGTATACACAGGAATCGTTTTGTTTCTCAGTATTTATCGGCGACGCTAATCTACTGTTATATTGTTCTCAGAGCAGTTTGAAATAGTTACATTACTTTGAATTTTCATGGCAATCCGACCATTGGAAGAAAACTGTCGAGGAACAAAAACTATAGGAACCTAGTTTACTGTTCCTAAGTATTATAGGAACAGTAAACTAGGTTCTTATAGTTTTTGTTCCTCATTATAGTAATAACATTGTTTTTATTGTTGTACATGCTCGTTTGTAGCGAAACTCCAGCAGGTTTTTTTATGTTAAATTGTAAATTCATGTTGGCAACCCTAGTGGCTCAGTGCTGCCCCAGGGACGTGGCGGATATTCACGGAACGAACCGCGCTTAGCAGCTGTAACTTCAATGAACCGGGTGAGAACAGCAGGGTAATGTTTTTAAGAATATTATATCTTTACTAACAAGATTGATTACTGCCGTTATTCATACACGTCACTTTAGCGTCCATTACTTAAAATAGGTTTTGTCTTCTTCTTACTAACGGAAATGACAATGTGACAAAAAAGGACAAACGAACTTTAACGGCAGTTTAGTTAAAATGGGTTTATGAATAATAGGGTAAGTATTTATTTTCACCTGTCCTGCCGCACGGTAAATTTTATCGACGACACATAAAACATTCGTCACTTTCTAAGCGAGAGGGACAAAATCCGTTAATGAACGTTTGTACACTAGGTTGTCTGGTGTCTCTTTGACTGTGTGTAAATTGGATGACAGTAAAAGTATAGTCAACAAAAAGTATATTAAATGTAGTTTATATTTAAAAAAAACCTCATTTTCAGCTAACTTTCCCCTGTACAGTATCTGACAACGGTGTAATGTCACGGACACGCCGTACACTTGAAACTTTAAGCTCCCGGCAAATTTTATTCATGATTGCAGCTGCGCTTACGAGTAGCTGCTCAGGATGGTAATTAGGTAATTCATTACAGCACAAGAGCTTTTTTATTGCGAAACTTTTAAGTCTTTTTATTGAATGCTTTAAAAATTATAAAATTAGATAGGTAATGTTTTCTGCGCGTGGCGCTTAAGGTGCCGTGCTTGATTCCTACTTTTAACCCCTGACGAAAAAGAGGGGTGTTATAAGTTTGACCTGTGTATGTGTGTCTGTGTAACTGTATCTGTCTGTGGCATCAGAGCTCTCAAACGGATGGACCGAATTCGATGCGGTTTTTTTTAATCGAAAGGTATTTTGTTTAATGTAGATGGTTCTTAACTAAGTTTCATTAATATCGCTTCACCCGTTTTTGAAATATTGAAGTTTGAAATGACAACATCGGGGGTTTTCCAATTTTTCTAGGTTTTTTTATACGACAAGGAAGGCAAACGAGTAAGTGGGTCACCTGATGGTAAGTGATCATTACTACCCGTAGACACCCGCAACCTGATGAATGAATGAAATGCCTCTTGTGCCCGTAATTACACCGGCTGTTATTAATGCTAAAATAATCGACGTACAAACAATACAGTATATGGGTAGTAGGTACTTATTGTATTAGAAACTCAAACTTATAACACTCCTTTTTTTCGTAGGGGTTTAAAAAGTGTAAACTGTTTAAAAACACGTGTTCAGACAAGACACAGGAGTTGTGATATAAGTTGGATACGACTCAAGTTCCTAAGTGAGCAATTTATCGGTGTAAGGTGCGAAGTCAAAGTTGGTTAGTTGGCCTCTAACTTGAAACGATTGCCTAAGAGCATAAAGCAGACAGACGGGAGGCGCCTTTGCCTTATCTATGCACTACAAAGTTTCTGCCAATTTTTGAGGGGGACGAGGAACACACACGTACAGCACACGCCTACGCTCATGTCAAAATTTGTTACGGTCCTACAAACTCACGCTTAAACAAAACTGTCACACGATTTACAAAAACACGCACACAATCAACAGACCCTATGCATTTTGCACAGACTTAATGTCTGTAACATTGTTTGGCAGAGGGGCAATCGCGCGTTAACATCTCCATTCCTTTCCTGTGCCCTAAGCACGACTTGTCGAATCCTGCGTTACGTTACGGTTATCGTATCGAGATCGAGAAATCTCGTACTAAATGTTAGTTCCAAATACGCTCACGGGCGGGCGCTGTTCCAAACGTCATACAAACTCGTTATAGTTTACTATTCGATTTTACGTGACGCAGGATTCGACAAGTCGTGCTTAGGGCACTGCTCTAAGCCTACGAGCAGCGTTTGATGCAATACACTACGTACTGACTTTAAGATTTACTGTGTCTGTCTGTGGCACCGTAGCTCTTAACATGTGAACCGATTTATAGATGCGGGTTTTAGTTTGAAAGCAGGTTTATGAGCGGTGGCTCTTAGCTAAGTTTCAAAAAAAGCGTTTCAGCCGTGTTTGAAATATTGAACTTTGAAATGACCATATCGGGGGTTTTTCAATTTTCCTAAGTTGGTTAGGTTATATGGTCCTTGGTAGCAATGTAGGTATAGGTGTCATTAAAAATACTCAAAAACAGAACAATATACCTAAGGATTCGAAAAGTTGAAAAACCCCCGACATTGTCATTTCAAAGTTCAGTGTTTCAAAAACGTGCGAACCGATTGTAATGAAGCTTAGCTAAGCTAAGAACCATCTCGATTAAACCAGCTTTCGATTTAAAAAACCGCATCGAAATCACTCCATCCGTTTGGGAGCTATGACGCCACAGACAGATACACAGAGACTGGTCATACTTATAACACCCCTCTTTTTCGTCGGGGGTTAAAAATACTCAAATAGAAAAATACAAGGAAAAGGGGTAGAGATAGTTCCAATGACGTATGACGCCCACAACTATACAACTATACAAATATACATGCACCTTCTCCTGCTTTAATATGCTTATAACGAAGTGTTTCTAGTGCAAACAGTAATATTCGGGTAAACAATAATGTATTGTTTCCGTCGTTTGCTTAGGATCGCTTCACCCCTTCAATCTGTACTTCTTAAACGACCAATAAACAATTACTTGTAAATACAATTGTTATTGTATTTGATAAGCAACAGTCTATTCCTTGTAAATACAATTGTTATTGTATTTGATAAGCAACAGTCTATTCCTTTCAAGAATACGGTAAAAGCAATGAAAGACCCTTGACATTATCATTTCAAATCTCAATGTTTCAAAAACGGGTGAACCGATTTCAATGAAACTTGGCTAAGACCCATCTCGATTAAACTAGCTTTTAAAAATACCGCATCGAAATCGGTCCCTCCGTTTGGGACCTATGATGCCACAGACAGATACACAGGTCATACTTATAACACCCCTCTTTTTAGGTCAGGGGTTGAAAAACTAGCTATATACTTAAAACTAAACTATATTAGTAAATGCTCCTGTGGCATGATGTCCAAAAGACTGGCAGCGTTCCCCCGTTGAACAGGTCGACCAGACCCTAAACTAAGAAGTGCAAAATTCGAACTTCGTCTCGTGCCGTCCCGCTCACGCTAAAATGATTTAATACGAGAGCGAGCGGGACGACACGATACGAACTTCGATTTTCGATTTTCGTAGTCGTCCCCCAGGCGCTTTCTCACATCGCTAAATAAAGAGTGTGCAAAGGGCTCCATGGGCCCAGGGTCTCTATTCCTACACCATTATAGTGAAATACGTAACTATAAAGCGCGCGGTTGTTTCATGCGATAAAGCTACGTTTTTAAAACGCGATACGTTTGACGCACTTCATTTTACATCGGCATAATGTAGGTAATTACCAACCATTGTATTACGCGGTGAACGCAGCGTTGAACAAACATGGCAAAAGTTGATTGCTAACGCTGCGATTTCCGCTCAAAGCAGCGCGCTTTAGCTTGTACTATTCTGTGATGTAGGTAAATCATTATTGTTTGTTGTATTAAAATCGGGAAATCTGTCTAACTAACGATAAGACATAAAAGCTACAGCCTTTCATATTCAATCCACCATCATTATTAGTTCGTTTCATATGTATTATTCAGTAGGTATTTAATCTTGACCTTGACGTTCCACCACGAATCGTGCAATACCCTACACTAATACAATTATCTGTCTGCTAATAACATGATCAGCACCTGGTCATTCACACAACTAACATTGTTAAGTCATTTGGTGACAAATTACACGTGGAATCTCCTAGTTTAAGTAACGTTGTACGCATAAAATGTTTATCTTTTGATTTTACCATTCAAATCTGACCTGTTAAAAGCCACAAGCTGAAATAGCTGCATTCTTCAGGTATTTAGAGCCACACTATACATTATTTAAACTATAAAATCAAAATACAAAAAAATATGTATTTATAACATCTCAACTTATTTTTCAACGTTTAATTTTTTTCATGATATCTCCATCACACACAAGTAAATCGTAAATATTCAAGTCGCAATTTATTTTCTGTCACTACATCATAAGCATAATTTATTTTGACTTGATGGCGAACCGGAAAATGAAAATACATCACAGTATAATATTCAATGCCTACTGTACCTACTATCTTGCAATTATTAAGAAAACTATATCGCGTGTAGTCTCATTAAAAATTTATCGGCTTATTAGAAATTGTTACAGTTTCGCAAATTGAAGTAGTCTCGTTCTGTTACTACATCTAAAGAGCATTAAGCATATGTTGGTGGAAGACTCCTGCAGGGCTTTTGAAGTTTTTGCCTGGCCTTTGCTGCAGATTATTCTTGTATTCTTTAACCCACGACGAAAAAGAGGGGTGTTATAAGTTTGAAATGTGTATCTGTGTGTCTGTGTATGTGTGTATCTGTCTGTGGCAAAGCTAGTTTAAATCGAGATGGTTCTTAGCTAAGTTTCATTAAAATCGGATTACTCGTTTTCGAAATATTGAACTTTGGAGTGACAATGTCGGGGTTTTTCAACTTTTGTAAGTTGGTTACGTTATCATTAATTGGATATTAAATCGAACTAAGGATAAATTTAGTTCTTAAAATAAATTTCTCTTCTGTTTAAGATAGAGGAAAACTTTTTAGAATTTCTTTGAACACGCAAGAAATCTATACGTAACACGTAGTGTAACACAGATAACCTATGCATAGATGACCAATCTATGCAGCTTATTCTCCTCAACATATTCATCATCCTAGCTGAAATTTTTAGGAAATATCTAGAAATCGACTTTTAGAGCAACATCAGCAGTGCAGCTAACTAAATATTTCGTATCCGTATTAAGCCTAACCATTAGGAAGAGAGGAATCTCTTCTAGGAAGAGAGGGTCTTTCGCGTATGGCAATTTGCCCGTGGGGTTAGGGGTGTTCCAATAATAGCAAATCAACTAAAATGACCGACACTTTAAAAGCAACTCATCCCCAAAAGTACTACCTACGGGTCGTCAGCGGAATGATGTTCTATTTCGGCTTCGGTACCTACTGGTATGAAGGCTCAGCCACTCGCTACCCACGCCTCTACGCTGCCTGGTGCGTTCTCATACAGTCCTACATCCTCATCGTCGTCATGAATCTAGTCCTGGCCGTCATCAGGCCTGATTTACGCGAAGAAGAAAAGTCCGAAGTCGTACAAGTAGGGTTTAGTCAACTTCTAGTCATACTTAAGTACATCATAGTTATCGTACAAAGACACAGGATTCGAGCTGGTTTCCAAAAACTGCTTGAGGAAGATCGTGATATATATAGCTCGTTGGAGGTGGAAAAGCAGTCCGTGATGACAGCAAAGGTTTTTTTCTTGCCATTCATGTTTGGTTGCTACTTTTATTTGAGTATTACTCTTATTCGGTGGATTTTCGTTAGTATTAAGAATGGTAAGAGAAATTTATGGTTTTTTTATTTTGCAATACTAATATATTGTAATCTGTATTATTGATGCTATTCACTCAAAAATTTGCCATCAGGAAAACTCAAGCTTGCGCTCTTTTCTTGTAGTCTTCTTGTCATCCTATTTAATAGCTATAAAGACGACTACATTATAAAGAACCAAAAATAAATAAACTCATATTGCAGGTACACCCATTGAGACCCAAGTAACATACTTCCCGACGCCAGACTACACCGGCTTCCCGTATAACCTCTTACGTATCCTGATCATTGCCCACTGGTGGCTCCATGTAACCATGATGATCACCTGCGACTGCCTCTGTTCGCTGCCTATCTTCTTCGTAGCGGCCAAGTTCAAACAAGTTCAGATGTACTTCGAAAACTTGGGGGAGAGTGATCTGCGAGATTGGAGTCGAGATGATTTTGAGAAGTCTATTATTAATGGGATCAAGCTTCACCATAATGCTTTATGGTGAGTGTGGATCTAACAAGGCTGGCCAATAGATTTTCTAGCTGGGCCAAATTTTTTAAGTCTGAGGCGACGCTGGGCCACTAATTTTAAAGGTGGAAGCAGTGTGGCCAACCGTCGCCACGTCGCGTTATTGGCCGGCTGGCCGACTAACGAGTTGGCGGGCAAATTCAAATGACTTCCACTTCCACTTTGAGGCCCGTGAGCCTGGGTTTGGCCAACCTTAATTTAAGTAATAGCTTCTCGTAGTCGTTATATTTAGAAAGATAAACATGCGAACGCGCATTTACTAGACTGTCTCTGAAAAGCGTTAGTGTAATATAATTATGTACTAGCTTTTCATCATCAGCTGTTGGAATAATTGTCACTTTTGTTTTTAACATTTCACAGGTGTGCCAGCAACATTCAGTCAGCAATGGGTATTTTGTACGGTGTTCAGATTTTACAGACTATTATGTTAGCCGGCATTTCCCTGTTCCAACTTGCTGTGAGTATCATAATACTAAATCTTATATAAAACTGAATCACAGGAGTTTTCGATCGCGGTGTAAAAAGGAGGGTTTACATTTTTTCTCACTTTTCTTATAACAGTCACAGACGCGTCAATAGTTAAGTTAACCTTCAGTTTCTAAATTATTTTATTTCATCCCTCGTCATATAGATACAATTTGTCAATGGAATGTATTCCTAAAACTAAGGCTAATAAATAAACTTAACAAATATGGTGTACGAGGAATAGCGGAACAATGGTTTAGTAGTTATCTAAGTAAAAGATCCCAATACACAGAAATTACTCAACTGCTAGCCAACAATCGCAAAAAATCTTTTGTGTGTTGTTGTGTGGGCAAGGGAGTGTTTTAGGCCCTCTTCTTTTCCTTGCGTATATTAATGATTTAACGGATAACATAAAACATGAATGCATCTTATTTGCCGACGATACTACAATTATCATAAGAGAAAAAGATAGAGAAACATTGCAAAATGAAATAAACCTAACTTTAAATTCAGTTATAAACTGGCTCAAAGAAAATAATCTTCAAGTTAATAATATTAAAGACGCAGTTTATGCGTTTTCATACCAAGCGGGCTTCACCCATTGCTTTTAACATATCATATGAGAACAAACCAATTGCAGAAGTCACACACTATAACTTCCTTGGAATAATCATAGATAGCCACTGCGATTGGGATTTGCACATAGATAAAGTATGTAATAAGATAAGTAGTTTTACATTTGCACTTCAGCGTCTAAGACAATTGGCATCAGACTAGTCTCACGGCATACCATGGTTATGTAGCATCGGTGCTTCAATATGGACTGTTGCTGTGGGGAAACTCGGTGCATGTAAATAAATTTTTTGCAAAAAAAAGTGTGTGAGAGCCATTTGTGGTGCTTATATAACGGACTCATGTAAGCCCCTATTTGTAAGATTAAAATTACTTACTCTGCCAGGCCTATATATCAAACAACTGGCACTACTTGTGAAGCAATATCCAGATTTGTTTAGAAAAATAACAGATGTAAGTAACAGAAGACAAAGGAAATGTAATGATGGTAAATTAGTCCTTCCAAAACTGAAGTTTGCAATTTTTAAGAGAAATGCCTATATTATGGCCATCAGAGTATGTAATAAGCTACCCAGAGACCGATGTGATCTGCCTTTGAATAAATTCAAGACAGGTCTTCATGCACGGCTGTTGGACCGATCCTTTTACTCAATCAATTAGTTCTTTAGTAATTAAGTTTTCTTGTAAGTATATTTACTAAATATTCGCACGCCGGTAATGGTGTAACGTGCAGTTTTAACTTTAATTTTGGAGGATCCCTGTAACCGTATTACTGCGAATAAACGATTTTGTATTTATATTTGTATAATTTTCTTCCAGTCGCTGGAAAAAACACTGTTAAACATGATCTCTGGAGCAGTGTATATAGCCTGCGTGTCCCTGCTTACCGCAGCGTACATGATCAACTCCGGGGCCATCACTTACGAGGTTAAAACGGATAATTATTATATGAATGAAGTTGAGGTTCGGATGAGGAATAATTATGTACCTTTTTAATATTCGTTTGCGCGTATCTCAGTAAGTATTGTTAGGGTGAGTAGTATTTAAAAAAAATATGAAAATGTTTTACTTGGCTTGCAACAGTACAAAAAAACATGAAGCATCAACAAAATACATCAAAAGGGTTGCCGCTCGGCACGTGTTTATAGGTAAAAAAAGATACTTACCTAGATATATCATCCAAAATAGCATCGGATGAATCTTGTTGTGTTTCTTCCAATCATTCTTTTGCATTTTTCCCTTTAAAAATTAATACAAAATACACCAGCCAACTTCAAATCGAAATTTTTCCGTCTTGAATTGACGTGCGATTGCCTTTCACGTTTAGTGATGGTCGCAAAGATGGCGCTATGCACGTATTAGCCGTACTGTGGCCGTGCTAAGTAATTTGAATGACCTAAAAAAAATCCGACGAATTGAGAACCTCCTCCTTTTTTTACGGTTATAAAGAGGGGTATTAGTGTTTCTTTGTGTCTGTTTGTCGCATCGTAACTCCTAAACGGATGGACCGATTTCGACGCGGCTTATATGACTCGAAAGCTAGTTTAATCAAGATGGTTCTCCGCAAAGTTTCCTAAAAATTGGTTTGATCATAAGTCCCTGCTCATAACATAACGCAAAGTGTAGAGGTAAGATAATAGTAGTTAATGCAACTGTTACGTAATAAGGATCCTTAAAACATGAGTGTGGTTTTATAAAACGAGGTGAAGCCGAGTTTTATAATAAGATCACACGAGTGTTTTAAGGCCTAATTATGTAGAGTTGCATACATTGCTTTGTCTACACACATAAGTACTCTAAGATGGGTTCAGAAGTCAAAAACATATCATAACTTTCATGAATTTACTGTTTTTTTTTGTTAACGTAGATAGAAAACCATACCAGCTGACATTTCGTATCGACTATTTTTTTTTATTATGTTGGTTTTGAAGATGCTCCAAATTTGAAACTTATAACGACATCTGATTCGGTGTCGAAAAGTCATTAGGACATCGAATTCGATGTCGTAATGACTTTTCGTTATTGCTGTCGAAATGTTGGTAATTTTCTACGGTTTCTGAACGCATTATAGAGAAACTAAAAACAATCCTGTGCAAAGTAACGCCTGATTCAATAAATTATTTGTATTATAGAGGACTTGTGATATGTGTGTAGATAAAAACTTTTTTTTTGTACGATAAGGAAGGAATGCGAGCAAGTGGGTCACCTGATTGAAAGTGATCACCACTGCCCATCACATCACATCCGCGACCCCGGAGGGTTTGCAGATGCGTTGCCTACCTAGAGGGCTAAGATGAAATGCCTCTTGTCCCAGTAATTTTCTCCGCTGTCTTAATCTCCACACCGGAACACAACAGTACAAGCACTGCTGCTTAGCGGTAGGATTAGCGAGTAAGATGGTGGTAGCGATCCGGACTGACCTCGCGCAATGTCCTACCACCCACAAAATACTTTGTCTCGTAACGTGTTTCTGTTACTATGGTTTTATTATGCGTACAGGCAGCAACTGTGGCGACATCCATATTCCACTGCGGCTGGGAGCGCGTGCCGCTGGACCGGCGCCTGCGCACACTGCTCGTCGTGGCCATGCAGCGCGCGCAGACGCCCGTCTACATGACCGCCTTCGGAGTGATGAACCTGTCGCACGAGAGTTTCGTTACTGTAAGAACAAATGTTAATACAGTGGCTCTGTGAGCTGTATGTAGACGTCGCGAGCTTATTTTTGAACTTTTATGTTATTTTCAAAAGACGAATATACAAAAAATATGTAATTATCGAACCTGCTCACAAAATTCCACGAGAATCGGTTGAGTAATGCGACCTGTAGAAGAGAACCGCCGGATAGACGCCTGACAGACATACTTACGAAAGCATTTTTGTCTTTTGCCCAAGCTGAAACGAAGCGCTTCGCTCGCTCGATCAATTAGATAATGGCTCTGAAGTTCCATAAGAATAAATAATAACATAGTAGAACGGAAACTCCCGCTCCGGACGGGCTCAAGGTCACGATATTAGAGTATTCGTTAAACAGACTACTCAATCAGACTGTCACGGCCGGCGTCGCCGCACGCGCGTTTGGTTGTTTATAATTTGGTTGTAATAGTTTTACGTGAGCCTGTATGTATTTTATTTTAAGTTTATATATTTGTAGATAAGTAATACTTACTTAAATCACCTTAAATGGCTTCATTTGGTATGGCACTTACAATAACTTCTTATTTAGAAGTGTCTATATTATGTAGACCTTCGTAATGATTTATAAATCTCATGTTTTGCAGAACTAGAATAAAAATAATGATTTCAAAGTAAAGAAAAACTTATATTTTAGCGATATTAGCTTTAGACGTAAGTAACATTTAACAGCAACCAACCCTAGCAACACGCCTTGACGACAGAGGGGTGTGACGTGTGAGGGACGTGAAGGGGGAAGTAGGTATATAAATGGCGTCGTTTTGGAATCGGGCAAAAGAGATTCCGTTCTACTAAGTTATTATTTATTCTTATGGAAGTACTCCGAACCGAGGGAAGTCCGACTCGCTCTTGGCCGGTTTAATGAGCCGTGGGTGTATCGAACAGAGTTTTTGAAACATTTTGAGGCACCTCTTCTATAACAACGTGACTTCCAAAAAATATGAAAAAAATTGACAGTAATCTTGAGACCTTTCTGCAGGCCCTGCGTCGATTCAAAACATGATTTAACATTTTTCGCTCGATAAAAAAACAAATGCGATACGGCAAGTAAAATCACAGAATAAATAATAGGTAGGTGAAATGCAGTACGGCAGGTAGATGCAGACCTGTGCGACTCGCGTAAGACAAAAATAATAGGGATAGTGGTAGTGCTATTAACTATATGTGTACGAGTAGGTAGTATTACCTTGCGGGTGTTAGGACCTTGTGGAGGTCCGTCCGGATCGCTACCACCACCCTACTCGCTAATCCTGCCGCTAAGCAGCAGTTCTTGCACTGTTGTGTTCCGGTGTGGAGATAAAGACAGCCGGTGTAGTTACAGGCACAAGAGACTTTTCATCTTAGCTCTCTATCTTGGCAACCCCCCAGAGGTTGCGGGTGGCTATGGGCAGCGGCGACTACTTACCATCGGGCGACCCACCCGCTCGTTTGTCTTCCTTGTCGTATAAAATAAATATTCAAAGCTATTGTTAGGCGCTAGAGATTGTTTTGAAACCCGAGCAAGCGATGGATTTTATAATTCAATTGAAGTCATTAATAGAATATTGAGCGCAGCGAGGGTTTCAAGGCGTGAGGTACAAACAACTTTGCTACCAAGCAATACAATACAGAACTTCTTATCTCATTCCAGCGAGGAAAATGGCAGAAGGAAGAAAAATATAAAATAGTGGAAAACATTTTTTTAGTCCAAAATGGCGGTTTGATATTTTTAACGTAAAAATTTACCGTGGATTTCATGTATTTTGAGAGGTCAAATTTGGCATTATTTTTTGGATCCAAGATGGCGGATGACAGTTTGTCACTTTTGACACAAAAAATACTCATGGGAGTCGATTTCGTGTAATTTGACCTCGGTGCGCTCAAATTTGGCATTTTGGATCTATGATAGCGAATGACAGTTTGTCACTTTTGACACAATAAATACTCATGGGTATCGATTTCGTGTAATTTGACCTCGGTGCGCTCAAATTTGACGTTCATTTTTGGATCCAAGATGACGGATGACACTTTGTCACTTTTGACACAAAAAAATACTCATAATGTCGATTTCGTATAATTTGACCTCGGTGCGCTCAAATTTGACATTCATTTTTGGATCCAAGATGACGGAATGACACTTTGTCACTTTTGACACAAACAACAGGACTTTTATTTTAATGTAATTCGGTTCCGGTCTCCGATGATAACTAATCTGCCATTGTATTTAGAATTCAGTATGGCGGAGGTGGAAAGCAAATTTGATTGTTTGTTGACTTTCTTTAATTGCCAATTACGTCAAACTATCATCCGCCATCTTGGATCAAAAAAAATGTTTTTAACCATTACGTGTTTTTCTCTCATCTACCTTGCATATGCATATGCCTATGCGTATGCCTTGCTGTAGTGACATGAAAAGTTGTGCGTTTCGCTCGGCTGCAAAGTTTGTTTTGCATCTCGTGCCTTGAACCCTCGCTGCGCTCAGAATCCTAAAATCCTTCGCTTACTCGGGTTTCAATACAAGCACTCGCAACAAACAATAACTTTGCAGCCTTGCATAACAAATAACTGTTGCTGTTTGGATGCAATACTGTTAATATCTGTACTTACTGTAGGCGCGCACGGCGGGAGACACGCTGGGCGCTTCCCGCGCTCGCGGGGGGCCTCACTCCCTGACACGATATTTTTCGCTGAACCCACGGCACCTTAATTACTCAAATCTTGTTTCGCAGGTTCTACGGGCGGCATACTCATTCTTCGCCTTGGTGTATTAAGACACGCTTCTAGCTCTAGTGCAGCTACTTTGTCTTTACTACCTTCTTCATAAACGTTACGTTCCTGGGCACTAAAACTATTAATAGTACTTTGTATTATAGCACAAACTTATTATGATAGTTGTCTTAACAAAGAACACTTACTTACATTTCAATTTTGTTTTTCTCTACAAACTCTAAATGTGGATTTTCATGCTTTACCTTTAATTTGACAAAATAAAAAAAAACATGATTCAAACAGATTGAAGGTTTTTCAACATTTGCTATTTACAAACGTAAGTTAACTCTATATTTTCCAACTAACAATATGTTTCGACAAGAAATTTCTGAAAAATAGGCACCAAAGACTAATAGATACTAAGGAAACGATTTCTTTAGACATAGTCTGTCAGTATCACGACGAAGCAGGCCTAAAATAATTTCTTATTTTCTTCAGCCCAAGAAAATCGGATTTGCTTAATTGACGAATTCGACCAGTCGGCCTGGGCCGGTAAAGCTGACTGTTCATTGCTCTGCTTGCTGGATGATTTGAATATTAGCAAAGAATATTTTCCCCATTGAGTTGACGACCGAATAGCCTAGTGGTTAGAGACCCTGACTATGAAGCTTGAGGTCCCGGGTTCGAATCCCGCTCGGGGCAGATGTTATACGAATATTGGTTCTCTGGTCTTGGATGTTTAATAATTATGTATATAAGTATGTATTTATCCGTTGTCTAGTAGGTACCCATAGTACAGGCTTTGCCTAGTTTGGGACTAGGTCAATTGGTGTCAAATTTGTCCCATGATATTTATTTTAGAAATTATGTAAGTAGTGTAAAAAATTTCAGCGCCTACTTGATATATACAAGCAAAATGGCTTATAAGTAAGTAACCTACTAAAACAACTGTAAGGCACTTGAACATGAACAAACAAACACATTGTTCCGTAAGCTTAGGCAGAGGGTGTCATGTGATCTGATGGACCACGCACCTAAAAACCTTCTTAGGGTTCCCTAGTCAACAATCATGTGCGTCTGTCCGTCCGTGGCATAGCTTTTCAAAGCTCCTGGTACCTAGCTAGTAAAAAACTGTAATTTGGCATGCTCATTATTATTAATCACGCCGACAAAGTCTTAAAAAAAAGATACCGGTTTTTTTTCTTCTCTGTCCCATGGTGTGGCGTGTCCTTGGATAGGTCCTTTAAATATAGAGGGTTGACGGAGGGCAAAGACCGTTTTTCACTTTGAGTATACATTTTCGAAATATTAAACTTTACTTCATTGCTTAATATTATAATATGTTGGAGTCAAGTATCCTCGGCGTATCCGACACACTCTTATTTATTTATTTAGACATGCCAACAGTACATAAACAAAACTTTTGAATTATCAATATTACAAGTTATGGCCCCTGTTCATGCACCAATAACAGGCATGCGACAGCATTCATCATGCTTAGGGACGTATACTATATCTACTACAATTAAGATATTTATAAAACTATATTAAAATAATATTAACAGATTTAATTAAATAGCACAACAAATAGATGGAGGTTAAATTTTAGAAGTGTGCGATGGATCCAGCATTTTACGCCTAATTGAACGTAAGGAGTCTTGGAAAATATCGAATTTGAATTCTTTCGCTAGGTCTATGTCGTTAAAAGATTTTTGAATACGATAAAATGGAAGGAATTTTCCTAGCTTTGTCCTGGTTCTGCCTGGGCGAAATGTAGCTCTTGGCCGGTTTATTCATGCTCTAATTAGAAGTCCGTCATCTGATGCCAGTTGCGGCATCAGGAAGCCTCGCAAAACATATCTTGTCTACATCTAATTTGGGTATTGCACCGCGACATTCCGAAGATACAGCGTGAAACAAGAGACAGAATATTCCAGAAGAAGATTCCCGTCTGTCCATCAATCCATCAATCCATCCATCCATCCATCCATCCATCCATCCGCTCGTCCTTCAAGCCGGATAACGAATAGCCCGCCCACATGAATACTTCGCAAACAGTCAATTGCCCATTGAGATAAAGAAAAGAATTCCTTTTGATGCGATGTATTCGAGACGTGAAAATTACAGGCAAGAATTAGCCGAGTATTTGGCAATCTGCATTGTCAATAAGAGCGGCGATTGACAGTAATGGGAATGGGGGTTCGTTTTAAAATAGCGGATCAATTTAGAACGAATCGAAGGGGCATTCAGTTCTTCTGTAGCTAGCAGTCTCTGGAAACTTAGAACAATTTTTTTTTTCTATGAAATTTACAACCCTCCTCTACCAACATAACATAACATCTGTTTCCGTTGGCAGCATTGAGTGCAAATTAATGCCACATAAATACTAATTGTAATATTGGTAGAAATTTTATGAGCTAATTATTTTATTTTGGGATGCGAACGCAGAGAAACGTTAAGTATGCAAATTTTGATAACATTTATGTTATTTTTAGAGGGTCGCTGCATTAACAGACGCACTTGCAAAAATTCTACCAAAAATGTGGTACTATTTCTGTTATTTTTTATGGCATCCCAACCATAATGTAAAAAAATGTCTGCCGTGACGTATTCATGTTTGTTTGTGAAAATTTTGAAAGTTTTCCTGTGTTTTTGTTTTTCCAAGTATGACTGAGTATGACTCCTGCGAATAAAACGTCGTGTAGAGCAATTGCTCCTCCGTTTTGTTTATAAGAAAACTGGGACTTTATTATTCACGTGTGGTGTGATTTTTCTATCACGATATTTGACGATTTCATGTTTTTAAGACAGTGACTCTAAATTTGTGTTTTTGTGCTTTTCACCATTGGTAAAGGCCATAGAATGTGTGATATTTGCGGTTTATAGGAGAGACATGTCGGCAATAAATCCGTGCTTTGTAATTGTAATTTGTAGCTTTATAAAACACGGCTCTGGTAGACATAAAAAAATGATGCGTAAAAGAGCATTCAGCTGCCTTATAATGCTGAACAAAATCTTGATTTTTTTCTTGAAGTGCCTTTAGTCTTTTCATTGTCTGTATTGAGCTGTTTTGGTGTGAAATAAATGGTAACTAAAAAAGTAACATTATTACTGGAATATGACGTAAACGTAATAATATTCATATTAAGATGAATACTCAATAAATCACTATATTTACCATTTTCTTGACTTTCATTGTTTTATTTTTATACATTTCATCCACAAACCGCACTGCATACATTCCTAAAATTATCGATATATCGATGAAATAAAAAGTATCGATATGATGCAGGACATTCTTATTAACCTTTGCCAATCCCTAAATAGTAGAATCACAGAGTAGAATAAAAAAATTGACAGTTCATCATCTCATGTTGGTAGCAATGTTGTTTTTACGCGAATGTTGGCACTGAAAGGTTGTAAACCTCCTCAAAAAGTGTTGTATGAAGTTCCCTCTCTTAAAACGTAGTGATTATATTCTCTATGGTAGCTAGGTAGGTATATTTTATGTTAAAAATCGTTCAGTCAAACTTTTTACTTAGAATAGGGAGGTAAGGTAGGCAAGAGTTCTTGTATTGTATTATAATGTACATTTAATTTGGTACTCTATAATTTTTGAACCCCAGCTTTATATTATGCAGGTTTCTTTTACAAACGACAAAGAAGGCAAACGAGCAAGTGGGTCACCTGATGGTAAGTGATCATCACTGCCCATAGACACCCGCAACCCCAGGGGTTTGCAGATGCGTTGCTAACCTAAAGAGCTAAGATGAAATGCCTCTTGTAGCCGTAATTACACCGGCTGTCTTACTCTCCACACTGGAACACAACAGTGCAAGCACTGCTGCTTAGCGGCAGGATTACCGAGTAAGAACTTAACTATTAAAGTCTTCATTTTAACCGGTGACGTGTAAAACTAAAGTTCCCGATGAGGTTGTAACGAAACTCGTAGTCATGGCCGCTGACTCCCAAACTAATTTCCGAGATACAAGGGGCACAGATGTACTTTACAGATAAGACACTTCATAGGTACGTAGGGTAAATCACCTATTAACGGCCACCCCCCTGTAACAGGTCATTTTTAAATAAATAAATAAATATGATGGGACAATTGACACCCAACTCCAAACTGTACCATGGATACTAAAGAATTGGTAATACTAAACATTGATACATGTACATATTAAACATCCAAGACCCGAGAGCAAACGTTCGTAGGTATTCATCATACAAACATCTGCCCCGACTGGGGATCGAACCCGGGACCTCAAGCTTCATAGTCAGGGTCTCTAACCACAAGGCTATCCGGTCGTCATCGTCAATACTCTTATACTTAGGATAAATTCTTTCTCAAATCAAATTTCCACTAACACTTCCACTTCACCACCACACAACACTTGCTCTACCTACTTCCACTACCCACTTAGTTTCAATTTTTAACCCTCAACGAAAAAAGCACTGCTTGCCTTCTAAATCAATATAATCAACATTATAATATACATATACTTACATATTTGTCATATGTAATAATACTTGACTTAAATATCATTATTCGTTCATTTAAATTTTCATAAAAACAAAATATTACAAATCCGCGTTTAAATCCGTTTCGATCCGCGCGAACGCGACGTGTTTCTTTCTACGAACAAAAAAAACGTAAAATAATCCTCTAAAATAATGATAAATAAATAAAATAAAATAAAATGCGTTTATTTCGGACAACAGAAACTAAAGCCTAAAGTTTTATGGCCTAGCACTGAGCAGCAGAAACATGAAGTCGGTGCGGTGCTAGCGGAATATTCTTTGAATGAAGCACCGACTTATTTTATTTTATTTATTTATCATTATTTTAGAGGACTGTTTTACGTTTTTTTTTCGAAGGTTTTACTTTTTTGTTAAAAGATTTTTATTTCACAATTTTACGTTGATTTAACATTTTCAGAATTATCCTCCAACTCCTAACCGTTAAGGAGTTGTACCTTCCATCATCAGCTCATCAACATGAGATGATGACTACCGGATGCAAATACTTGAATAGCCTTAGAAAATATATGAAACACATGATACGTGCCTATAAAATTTGAGGGTTGCCCTCGATTTCCCTGAGATCCCATCATCAGATCATGACTTGGTGACAGTGGGACCACCTCAGAAGTATACCCTTTCGAATAATGATTTAATATTTTCAGAATTATCCGCCAACTCCTAACCGCTAAGGAGTTGTACCTTCCATCATCAGCTCATCATCATGAGATGATGACTACCAGACGCAAATACTTAAATAATCTTAGAAAATATATGAAACACATAGTACGTGCCTGTAAAATTTGAGGGTTGCCCTCGATTTCCCTGGGATCCCATCATCAGATCATGACTTGGTGACAATGGGACCACCTCAAGAGTATACCCTTTCGAATAAAAAAAGAATTTTAAAAAGCGGTCTACAATTGACGGAGTAATCGATGTACATACATAAAAAAAAAAAAAAACAAACAAACAAAAAAAAAACATACAGTGGAACATAGAACCTCCTCCTTTTTTGAAGTCGGTTAAAAAGCAGCACGCCGAGTGAGTGCTTGCCCGACACGCACACTCTTATGACATCGCGCTCCACCGTAAGCTATGTACGAATAGGTCCACCACACCTCACTCACTCATGTACGAAAATCAACTAATCAAATCAAATCTTACGGTCGCGACAAGAAAGCACTGCTTTTGATTAGTTGAAAAGCGTTCACTAATTTAGACTTAAAAATCCAATAGCGTTTTTCCTAACAAGACTCAGTAGATCTATGACGCACGGGTACCCGGGATCGAATCCGGGCAAGAATGTGAAACTTTTCTTTTTTTTTCCCGTTTTACTTTTTTTTTAACTTTGGGCATCCAATGAGTATTCACTACTGAATATCATACATAGATCTACTCGAAATTCTCTGCCTACCCTGGCTAAAAACTCTATGCACGCCACTGTCTGTGGCATCATAGCTCCCAAACGGAAGGACCGATTTCAATGCGGTTTTTTTCAATCGACAGCTAGCTTAATCGAGACGGTTCTTAGCTAAGTTTCATTAAAGTCGGTTCACTCCTTTTTTAAATATTAAACTTTGAAATGACAATGTCGGGGGTTTTTCAACTTTTCTAAGTTGGTTAGGCTATCTCTTTAACTTTTCCACTTTCATCATCACCATCAGCCTACTTACGTCCCACTGCTGGGCACAGGCCTCCTCTCAGAATGAGATGGCTTGGGCTATAGTTCCCACGCGGGCCCAATGCGGATTGGGAACTTCACACACACCATTGAATTACTTCGCAGGAGTGTGCGGGTTTCCTCACGATGTTTTCCTTCACCGAAAAGCTCATGATAAATTACAAATGTAATTTCGCACATAAATTCCGAAAAACTCAGAGGTGCGAGCCGGGGTTTGAACCCACGACCCTCTGCTTGAGAGGCGATAGGTCAAACCACTAGGCTATCAGGGCTTTTTCCACTTTATTTTCTTATTATTGCCACTAATTGACCCCTTTAGCAAAGGTCAGCTAGTTACTGGTCACCAATTGTACATGGCGATACTGAATATGAAATACCTACCTATTTCACAATCTTTACAATTGTCAGTTTTACATGACAATTCGAACTAAATACATTTCCTTGACAATATGAAGCGCGCTAAAACAAAAGCTCTTTAAGTCAGCAGTTGACACCGAATTGTCAATGAAAACTGACAATTGTAAAGTTGGTGAAACAGGAGCCGGAATGAGCTCAATAACCTTTTGGTTTTCCTGAAAGTGATACATCTGCAAATAATTACTCTGTCTCAGCTTCCGTAACTTTGTTTTTTAGTGCCCACTCGAATATTACTTTCTTAGGTTACCTATGTAAATTACTTACAGATGGTCGCCTTAAATTCTTCTCTCTCTCTCTCTTCTTCTTCAGCGCATTTGCGCCCACCGTTGGGCAAACGCCTCTCCAATTTTTCTCCACTCGGCCCGGTTTGCTGTGCATCTCGCCCAGATCGCGCCAGCGGTCGAGCTGATGTCATCCGACCATCTTGCTGGGGGCCTGCCGACTCCTCGCTTTGAGCGTGGACGCCATTCCCAGACCCGCTTGCTCCATCTCCCGTCGTTTCATTACGCCTTAAATTACGCCACTTCAATTTTCTTATGCGTGGTTTAACATGAAGTTATTTTCTTCGTTTGGTTCGGTACCTAATCTAATGACTACTCTCATCGACTTATAGCACCATTGACTTTGGGTCTAGTCCAAAATTCACGAAAATGTGCCATTTCTATTAAATCTGGCCCTCATTTCACCAACTTTACACAATGGTCAGTTTTCGATGACAATTCGGTGTCAATTGAAGAGCTTGGGAATCACTCTAGACACGCACCTAAATAGGAAAAAACACGTCGCAAAACAAAAAGCTTGCTATCCCGATTTACTTACGCGTTGAGCATCCTAAAGCGGAACTCACACCGCGAGTGCGCACTGGCCGCCTACCACGGGCGCGCGAGCGCCTGGCTGCGGTACGGGCTGCTACTGATGGTCGAGCACGATTTTACAAATGCTGCGTAACGTTACGGTTAACGTATCGAGATCGAATAAACCTCATACTAAATTTTAGTTCCAAATACGCACACGTGCGGTCGCTGTTCCAAACGTCATACAAACTCGACAACGTTTACTATTCGATTTTACGTTACGCAGCATACGTAAAGTCGTGCTCGACCCTCTGTGGGGCCACAGCACGGACGCTAATGACCTTTTCATTTTGCAAAAGAAATGCCTCCGAATTATCCAAAACATACAACAAACGGAAAGTTGCCGTCCACATTTCACGCAATTAAAACTACTTACCCTTCCATCAATATACATCTTGGAAGCAGCGTTATTCGTTAGATAAAACATGGCACTGTTCAATTTCGTTAAAAGCTCACAGCGTAAAAACCAATTGACCCTCCAGGCGGTACCAACAAATGATCTATACAAGAAAGGCCCATATTACAGATGTATCTAAATCTATAACAAAATACTGGAGACAATAAAAAGCGAAAATAGAATCAATGTTTTCTACAATTACTTTAAAAAAATGCTTATTAATAAATGCTATTACCATTGGAATGAATTTATGATAGACGAAACCCTTAATTTAATTTAGCTTGTTGACATCAGAATGTAGAATCGAGTAAACCTAATTTGTTAATTTTTTTTTAGAACATTAACCTATTGACATCCTTATGTAAAATTGTAATGACGATTTGTATTATGTGTTTGTTGTAATAATGTAACTTGTGTTTTAACTACATACAGTCATGTGTGAGCATGTTGCACGCACTAATTTAGTATGAGTAGGATTTTTTGTTGCTTTTTTAAATTCAATGTTGCTGTGCCCTACCAGGGTTATGCCGGAACTGTATTATACGATATAACATCATGTAAGACCCATACTGCAACGAATAAATAAATAAATAAATAAAATAAATAAAGAAATAGTACAGGCTTTGCCTAGTTTGGGACTAGTTTGGGGAGGACTCCAATAGAGAGATATCTTCTCAGGCAGATGTTATGCCTGGGGACCGAAGTCCGAAGGAAGAGAGTTGGAAGTTGTATTTATGCAACCGACTTGAGAAACTTCGTTAGCGCGATGTAGAACAGTGAAGTAGAACAGTGACGTCACTCGCGTGTGGCGCTAGGGTCGCTACACTAGCCCCCCTTTTTTTTAGACCGGAGGTCGGTGTGGGAGCGCAGTCTGTGCGTCTCAGCCTCGTTGGCGAGCGATGAGTTGCTCCGCTGTGCTGGCGGAAACGATGAGTTGTTCCGCTGTGCTGGCGGAAGCGATGAGTTGCTGCTAGTCTGGATCCTCGTCGGAGTGCGTAGCAGTGTAAGGAGACGGTTGCACACTGTAGACACCAGGCATGGAGATATAGCAACATGCTAGTGGTGCACAGTGTGGTAGTCTGGCGTTGCTGTGAGACTGCGTCACTGTCGTAGGTCTTGGAAGGTTGCGTTTTTTGTCCAATGTCGAGGGTCAACAGTTTGGGGAGGACTCCAATAGAGAGATCTCTCTCCAGGCAGATGTTATGCCTGGGGACCGAAGTCCGAAGGAAGAGAGTTGGAAGTTGTATTTATGCAACCGACTTGAGAAACTTCGTTAGCGCGATGTAGAACGGTGACGTAGAACAGTGACGTCACTCGCGTGTGGCGCTAGGGTCGCTACACTAGGTCATTGGTGTCAATTTGTCCCATGATATTTATTTATTAGTATTTATAGGTGTTAGTTTCGTAGAAGTGCTTACCGTGCATAGCAGAACATTTTGCTCTACGTTTAGTATAAGTACCTACTAAGCTTAACCTTTTAACTTTGTAGATTGTAGTGTTCGAAGACGGGCATCGGGATACAGGGCACGCCGGGCTTTGCGGGGTCAGCATAGCGGTACCTACGGGTTCCGCAGCCACTATAGTTATATAGTTATACCTACTCGTAGTTCAAAAATAACAGGTGACATTGGTAACTCAACATACAATGACAATGCAAAGAAAAATCTGTTAAGCAGCTGGACTTGAACCAGCAACCTCGGTAATCCGTACCACGCTCCACCAATTAAGCCATACTTAACATTGGTGCACCTAACATCATTCATTCGTTTTGTCATCGTATGTTGAATTTCATACTATAAATGTTTCATAAAAATAGAAACAAAAATAATCAATAAATCGATTATTTTCATTGATTCAGAAAATAGCTCCATCTCCAGCCATTAATACGTAACTGTAGAAGTTCCTTAGTGGGTGAGCCGCTTGATTAAGCTGCGCATAGATGGCGCTGAGGAGAGATATTCCAAATAAAATATGCCACAATGCATTCGTTAGGTGCACCAATGTTAAGTATGGCTTAATTGGTATAAGTCCAGCTGCTTAACAGATTTTTTTTGCATTGTCATTGTATGTTGAATTTCATACTATATGAATGTTTCATAAAAATAAAAACAAAAATAATCAGTAAATTTTCATTGACATTGGTAACCCCTAATAAGGCGGAGGCGATTTAACGACCACACACACTTGGAAATTCAACCTTAGTATCTGAATAACGCGGTACAATATCAATTGACTTTATTCAAAATGGGACTTGCTTCAAAAATATCCTTTGTCAGTTAAGTTCATATTCATCACCATCATCAAACTTAAGAGTTACACTCTTGTCGGTGGAGTTTCTTCCAGTCATCTCTCCTGTGAGCCAGTTCCTTGACCTCCTGATACGACACGACTCCGGCCTTCTCCTTTATCTGGTCCATGTAGCTTCGCCTCTTCCTCTCTGTCCTTAATTTTTCCCTCTAAAATGGTCTTAAAGAAACTGTTGTGTCATATCAAATGGCCGATCAAAGGTACATATTAAATAACTGCTATTCATTCGGTGGTAGCGTGTTCCAATAAATGGGGCCTTATTAAGGGTTAATATATTTATAAACATGCCCCTTGGAGGATATGCCCCTTGGAGGATGTGCCCCTTGGAAGATATGCCCCTTGGAACATTTTGAATCAGGCTAAATGACTAAATTCTCACCCATGACATTGATATCACTATTTGCCAAAAGCCTTATTATTTTTGAATGTCATACCCGTCTACTAACATGCAGCTAATTTGTGTTTCTGTCATAGACAAGCATGTCAACATAATAGATTGAGTTAAGAAGTCACTCAGTGATCTCGTTTACGAGTGGGGGCATTCGTATTTGATATCATAGGCATGAGAATTTTAGTCACCGGTGAGATTGAAAAACATTATATTGTTTGTAATCACTGAATTTAGTCACCGGGTGAGATTCAAAAATTGACCCCCAGGCCCCTAATTCACCAACGTTAAATAGTTAAATACCTACAAATGTCAGTTTACCTACAATTCGATTGCAATAAGATTCGATTGCAACTGCATTGGCAAACACAAGCTCCTCAGGTCAGCGATTTACACCGAATTGTCATTGAAAATTGATATTTGTAGCGTTGATGAAAGGCCCGCACTGTGAGTACACCGTTCAGATAAAAATAAAGAAGCGCCATAAGAATAAATAATAACATTATTAGAACGTAGAACGGAATCTCTTTTGACCGATTCCAAAACGCCGCCATTTATATACCTACTTCCCCCTTCCCGTCGTTACACCCCTCTGTCGTCAAGGCATGTTGCTAGGGTTGGTTGCTGTTAAATGTTGCTTACGTCTAAAGATAATATCGTTAAAATATAAGTTTTTCTTTACTTTGAAACTATTATTTTTATTCTAGTTTTACAAAATATGAGATTTATAAATCATTACGAAGGTCTACACATTATAGACACTTCTAAATAAGAAGTTATTATAAGTGCCATACCAAATGAAGCCATCTAATATCGTGACCTTGAGCCCGTCCGGAGCGGGAGTTTCCGTTCTACTATGTTATTATTTATTCTTATGGAAGCGCTTAGTTTCCCGCGGGCCCCTGCAACTATGAGTGCGACGGTAAAATGCAAATGGGTTTGTGCCGGCGGTGAGAGCCAGAGTATCTTTTTCTGCAAAATGACACCACGGATGTAGAGGCGTGTTGCTGACGCTTTTGAACTACAGACCACATGTGACTGATCAAAATGCAATAACGTGTTTTGACATGACGACCGGATGGCCTAGTGTTTAGCGACGCTGACTATGAAGCTTGAGGTCCCGGGTTCGAATCCCGGTCGGGGCAGATGTTTGTATGATGAATACGAATGTTTGTTCTCGGGTCTTGGATGTTTAATATGTATATAAGTATGTATTTATCTATATAAGTATGTTTATCCGTTGTCTAATACCCATAGTACAGGCTTTGCCTAGTTTGGGACTAGGTCAATTGGTGTCAATTTGTCCCATGATATTTATTATTATTTATTATTTATTATTTATTATTTATTATTTATTCGTGTGAGTTTTGGTTTTGTAAGTATATGTGAACGATGACAAATGGGACCGAGGAGTTGGTCAAATCAGCAAAAACTTTTAAAATCCGTCGTCAGTTGACGAGAGAAATCGGTGAACATTACATGTAAGGGTTTCGTAAACAAAATGGCAAAATCGGAACCCTTATAGTTTCGTCATGTCCGTCCGTCTGTCTGTCTGTCTGTCCGCGGCTTAGTTCAGTCAAGTGTCGTCGTCCCCCCTCTATAATAGAAACTGTATTGTATTTGGAAATGCGACATTGGTTCTGGATGGAAACACGAAGTACATAATTTTTAACCCCCGACGAAAGAGGGGTGTTATAAGTTTGACCTGTGTAGGTATCTGTGTGTCTGTGTATCTGTGTATCTGTCTGTGGCATCGTAGCTCGCAAGCGGATGGACCGATTTCGATGCGGTTTTTTATGTTCGAAAGCTAGTTTAATCGAGATGGTTCTTAGCTAAGTTTCATTAAAATCAGTTCACCAGTTTTTGAAATGACAATATCGGGGGTTTTTCAACTTTTCTTAGTTGGTTAGGTTAGGTTATTCTGTAATGAAACCGGTAGTTTCTAGAAAATTCTAGATCTTTGTCACATAATAGCGGTGTAGCGACAAAGACCGGTGTCTGTTCCGGTGCCGGATTCACGGCACCCGATTAACTCGTGCCGGTTTACTTTTGCTGTAGGTTAAATAAAAGGAGAAATAACGTAACAATAAAGACTTCATTTTTAATACAAGTTTTTTCGCCGACTATACTTTTTGTTGTCTGTACGTGTACTGTCATCCAACTTACACGTCCATATCAAATTTCAAGTCGATGGCATTAACCGTTGAAGAGTCCCCTCCTGTGGAGACGATCCTGGCCGCATCACCAGAATTTCACTATCAGATTATTGCATTATCATTGTCACCGAACTTACGTAAGTAGGTATGCAAAATTTCAGCTAAATCGAACATCGGGTAGTGGGTCAAATTTAACTTGCAAGATTTGATCCAAACAAACATACAATGCAAGTTAAATATAAGCTTGTTAAAGTATTAACTTAACCTCTTTTTAAAAGTTTCACTTAAGCTGCTTAGGACAGATTGGCACAAGAAATTAATAAAACCTGTTAAAACGGGCTGACGGTTGTTTATGAACATTAATGATTAAAGAAGCTTAATAAGGACTTAGAAACTACTTACAGTCCGGGAATGAAACACAGGTTTAATAAATAAATAAAAACCAAAACGAAATTGTACGCCGAATTAGCTCTCGATTTTTGATGAAATTTGTAAAAATATACTTACAAATACTTATCAATAACTTAACCAACTTAAAAAGGTGACAACCCCCGACATTGTCAACTCAAATTTCATTATTTCAGAAAAGGATGTACCGATTTGAATTAAACTTAGCTAAGAACCATCTCGATTATACTAGCTTATGATTAAAATAAAAAAACCGCATCGAAATCGTCCATCCGTTTGGGAGTTATGTAAATTCAAGAAAGACCTTCGTAATCATTTATTAGATTTGCAAATCAACCCAGTTTAGCGCTCTGTGTGGGATGTCGTGGAAAGTTGTATGTGTGGAGGGACGGTGGGCCCTAGTTACTGGTTGGGGTTACGGGTGACGGATGTTGTTGGCAATGCTTATGTTTGGGTGGGTACTGTTTGAGTGAGCTGTATATTTGGAGTACGTAGTGTGTTAGCGTGGGCTTGCAACGCTGTGTGTCGTGCGGCTCTGTATCGCATGCCAACCAGGATCCACATAATATCAGCGTCGAGCCACCTTTGGTGACCCGACGAATGCTGAGTGGATTCCTTTTTCGCAACTAAGTACTTATATTTAATTTAATTTTAAGTTAACTGTATACTGTTTTGTTGTTGCGAAATAAAGATTTATTATTATTATTATTATTATTATTATGCCACAGACAGATACACAGACACACAGATACACGGATACACAGGTCAAACTTATAACACCACTCTTTTTCGTCGGGGGTTAAAAACGTAAAAACGTACAAATACTTATCAATAACCTAACCAAATTAGAAAAGTTGACAACTCAAAGTTAAATATTTCAGACAAGGGTGAACCGATTTTAATTAAACTTAGCTAAGAACCATTTCGATTATAGTAGCTTATGATTAAAAAAAATCACATCGAAATCGGTCCATTCGTTTGAGACCTATGATACCACAGACAGATACACTAATACACAGATACACATGTCAAACACTTACGACACCCCTCTTTTTGGGTCAGGGGTCAAAAATGGCCAATAAAAAAACTTCCCAACTGTTTTATATTCCCCAAAACCCGAACATAAACTTCGACAATAGCTCCCCATTCTCTACCCCAATATTCCTATTCCCAGAATATTCTCTGAGCTGTTTAATGAAAACAAGGAAACAAAACCTTTTGTTTAAAGCAGAATAAAGAACAATTTAGAGAAGCGTCCGCAGAGATAATATTTTTCTATAAGCGGCCGGCGGAACGCTCATCGCTAGTTTACTTTGTAAATGATAGGTTCCGCGGGGTTCCTTAAGACTTAAGAGGCTTCCCTGAGAGGACCTTGAACCTTCCTGACCCCAAAATGCATTTTTTTTAAATACTATAAAAAACCCCGGCTCGCACCTCAGAGTTTTCGGAATTTATGTGCGAAATTACATTTGTAATTTATCACGAGCTTTTCGGTGAAGGAAAAACATCGTGAGGAAACCTGCATACTCCTGCGAAGCAATTCAATAATGTGTGTGTGAAGTTCCCAATCTGGGCCCGCGTGGGAACTATATAGGCCCAAGCCCTCTGATTCTGAGAGGAGGCCTGTGCCCAGCAATGGGACGTAAATAAGGTGATGATGATTAGAAAAAAAGTATGATAATAATGTTAAACGTGGAACTCCTAGCCTATTAAATTCTCTATACGTTAGTGTAAGTATGTCGCAAGTCAATGTAAATTATGCTTATGATGTAGTGACAGAATATGAATTGCGACTTGAACATAAATTTACAACTTACTTGTGATGCATTAATACGCAAAAAAAATGAAACGTGGAAAGACAAGTTGCGATGTTAATAATATGAAGATAATTAATGTATTTTAATAATTTGCTTTTATCGTTTAAATAATGTACAGTAAGGCTCTAAACAGTTGAAAAATGCAGCCATTTCAGCGTCTGGCTCAGAGGATCCCCTTAAGGGGTCCATAATGAAAATGGTTGCAGTTACGACCATCGGGCGTAGCTTTTACTAAGGGCGATAAAACCAAGAGAACGCCAATCTCTATACAATGTCGGGTCCTTTTAAAATAACAAACTCGCTGTTTGTAGCTGGTTGCTGTAAAAACCTAGCTAAGAATCATCTCGATTAAACTAGCTTTCAATAAAAAAAAACCGCATCGAAATCGGTCCCTCCGTTTAGCTGTGATGCCACAGACAGATACACAGACACACAAGCCAAACTTATAATACCCCTCTTTTTCGTCGGGGTTAAAGAGGTATCTGTACCAGTCGACGTTCGTATGACACTTTGACATAATCTGCTTTACATAATAGGAGCGCATTTAAGTTTGACACAAACTGGGGATCGATTTTTTTGTATCTCACTTGGTGACTAAATTCTCGCCCATGACATTCACACTATTTGCCAAAAGCCTCATTTTTAAATGTAATTTTTTTTCAATTTTTTTTGGGATAATAATGGCCCCATCGATCGGTGCGATGATTCCGCCAATGTCGAGGTTGGATAAGACACTGCCAAACGACCTCTGGTCTTGTACGGTAAAGTTGCCCGTGTTCGGTAAAATACCAGTCACAACCAATCTAAAACAAAAAAAAATTAACTACACCAACCACCACAGAACGACACACACAAAAACTAACTAAGAACCAAAACTATTTTTTAAATGTCATACCCGTCTACTAACATGCAACTAATTTGCGTTTCTGTCGCAGGCAAGCACGTCAACATAGTGGATTGAAGTTAGCTGTCACTGCTAGTGGTGAAGAAGTCACTCAGTGGTCTCGTTTATGAGTGGGTGGGGGCATTCGTATTTGATATCAAGGCCATGAGAATTTTAGTCACCGGTGAGATTCAAAAATAGGAACTTTTTGGAAATCAGTGAATTTAGTCAATGGGTGAGATTCAAAAATCGACCCCCTGTACCTACTTGTGGGTACTCTGATTACACGCGTGACTAAGTTCTCAGAAAAGTCAGCAGAAACACGACGACAAAGTTGAAACTAGAAACCATCTGGTACTCGGAATGAAACATAATTTGAAACAATGATTAGGTTTAGGTATGTTTTAAATACGTATAATACTTACTTTGTAATCATTTCTGACGCAATTCATTTCGATGTTATTATTTATTTATCTACCTTTAGACTAAGAAAATTTTGGCTTGTCTTGTCTTGGATTTACCTACACTAACAGCCAATCTCAATTCAATGGTGTATGTGAAGTTCCCATCTGCACTGGGGGGGATTGAGATACGTGCGTATACATTTCTTTTTTTTCAAGTTCTTTAAAATTCTATCCTACGGGGATATGAGCCCCCTCCCCCGCACTTACGCGTTTTGAGAGACAGCCGGGCACACGAGTCGTGCACGGGCGTGCAAAGTCGGGCACGCCAGGCGGCTTGCAAAGGGTCGAGCACGACTTTACGAAAGCTGAGTAACGTAAAGTCGAATAGTAAACGTTGTCGAGTTTGTATGACGCTTGGAACAGCGCCCGCCCGTGAGCGTATTTGGAACTAAAATTTAGTATGAGGTTTCTCGATCTCGATACGATAACCGTAATGTTACGCAGCTTTCGTAAAGTCGTGCTCGACCCTCATAGAGCCCGCCCTGTGACACGACGGGCTCTACTCCAAGCCGCCGTCTTGTAACAAACGCGACTTTATCTATTCCAGCGTGCAGCGGGGAGTTCGCTCGGTACTTTTCTTAGAGATTTGAGCACAGTAGGCAAAGACAGAGGCTGTGATTATCGAATGAGGGTTATCGCGAGTCGAACATAGCAAATCAAGCAAGTCAAAAATACGCTAGGATGGCCAGAGGGTCGAGCACGACTTTACGAATGCTGCGTCACGTAAAATCGAAAAGTAAACGTTGCCGAGTTTGTATGATGTTTGGAACAGCGTATTTGGAACTAAAATTTAGTATGCGGTTTCTCGATCTCGATACGATAACCGTAACTTTACGCAGCATTCGGAAAGTCGTGCTCGACCCTCAGTGTCAGTCGGGTGATCTCTATCTGTCATTCTCCTCCAATGAGACACAAGCTCCTGAAACCTTTTTTTAACGTCATACCCGTCTACTAACATGGAGCTAATTTGCGTTACTGTCATAGACAAGCGTGTCAACATAGTAGATTGAGGTGAGCTGTCACTGCCAGTGGCCACGATGTCACTCGGTGATCTCGTTTACGAGTGGGTAGGGGCATCCGTATTCGACATCATAGGCATGGGAATTTTAGTCACCGGGTTAGAATACAAAATCGACTTCCTGGTCTATAATTGGTGGAAATTGACAGATAGATCCTAGTGGATTTTTGACGAATGGCGTCCGCGGACCGGGAGACGAGCTGTCGGTAGGCCTCCAACAAGATGGAGCGACGACCTGGTAAATATCGCGGGACCGCGGTGGATGCGGAAAGCACAAGACCGGTCTGAATGGAGAGCCTTGGGGGAGGCCGCCGTCCAGCAGTGGACGTCTTTCGGCTGACATGATGGTATATTATATTCTTTGGTAATAGTGCCTGCCGCCTGGTCTAGAATCTCAGCTACTCTGTGCCAGCCATTTGTACCGCAGCGCGCTGCAACGAATATTAATGCTACCCTCAAACCACTTTTTACTCGCGTCTTGTTCGCCCACTGTACTTCCGAGATTTCTGTTTGTTTAACACTTGTATGGGAACTTGACACCGGTAAAGTAATTTGGGACGGTTTCCCTTACAAGTTTTGAAACGAAGCTGGAATTGCCCTACCCATTTACTTCGTCAAGTGTCATTTTTGTAACTGAAGAAAGATGAGTCTACTCGGATGGCGTAACTAGTTGGTAGTGCGTCACCACGGTAATGATGGAGGTCTGGGTTCGAATCCCAGTCCTAGAATTTATTTTTCTGCTCTTCCTGTATTATTTACATTTCAGTTTGAAATTTAAAAAATAACTGAGGAAAGCTTTACAGTTTGAACACACTTTCGCTGCAACTGTCACTTCGACATACTACCATTACATTGACTGTGGAAAAGTTCATCAGGGGTAGGCGATTCAGTTTCTTCAAGACACTCCATTTCGAACCGCGGAACCTTTTCACAATAAGTCTCATAGTGACACCATAAAGAACTTAAAATGACATTTACACAGTAAACTTTCTGCAGTGGGTCATGACAACGGTTAGTTCAAATGTGTGTCTATATTTTACCAACAGCCATTCAGCAATCGCCGCAGTTTGCTTATTATCGTGTTTCTAGCCACTGTACTGCAGTCGCTGGACAAGCTACAAATAAATTCTTACGTCATTTTACATATAACCTGGATTTAAAAGCCGGGGCTCACGTTTACAAAAATATACTTACATATTTATTAATACGACTGGCAAGTGCTTGCTAGCAGACGGAATTCGCTGACGTTATACTTAGAATAGAGAAATCGACGGTACTCTGTCAACCTCGTATCTAAAATTTATCAAAATTGGAATAACGACTCTAGACTGCAAACCTACGAGGGGCGGCTGAAAAGTAATCTACCTAACAATGAAACAAAAGACTGTCGTGGCTAATTTTTTTTTATTTTTCTATATAGTCCCCTGCTAGTAAAATGCACTTATGAAATTTTTCAAATATTGAATTTAAACCATTAAAAAAAAAATCTTTCGGTTTGTCGTCAAAAAAGTCAGTAACCGCAGCCTTAATTTCGTCATCGGTCATAAACCTTCGTCCCCTGAGGTATTTCTTGAGAAGTCTAAACAGAAAATAGTCACAGGGGGCTAAATTTGGACTATAAGGGGGGTGGTCAATGGTTTCGAAGCCATTGTCTTTAATTGCCTCGTTGTGCGGGCGGTATGCACTGGTGCGTTATGGTGCAAAATCAGAATTCCTTTGCTTAGTTTACCTCGCCGTTTTTCTTTTATTGTCTCTCTTAGTTGATATAGTAAGTTTGAGTAATAATCAGCATTCATTGAAGTTTTCTTCGGTAAATAATCTATGAGCAAAATCCCTTCTGTGTCCCAAAAGATTGTAGCCATAAGTTTACCTGCCGATGGACAGGCCTTGAATTTCCGAGGCGGCTTCTCATCCTTAAATTTCCACTGTAACGACTCTTGCTTACTTTCCGGGTCCCATTGTCGAATCCAAGTCTTATCACATGTTACAATTCTAGAAATTATTTCTTCCTCTTTCCCTCGACTCATGTCCAAAAACTCTTCGCAACATTTGACACGCCTCTCCATGTCAAATGCAGTCAACATTCTAGGGACCCAACGTGCACTAACCTTGGACATGTTCAAATGCTCATAAATTATTTCATTGACTCGCTCTTTACTGACGCCCACATCTCTAGCTATCTCCCACTGCTTCACTCTTCGGTCCTCTAATATAATTTTTTTCACCCTGGCTACATTTTCATCGGTGACGGCCGAAACTGGTCTTCCGCTACGAGGATCATCTTCCAGGCTCTCACTACGTAACTTAAACTGCTTTGACCAAAACTTTATAACAAATTCGGAAGAACACGAACTGCCAAACACACGTAACATACGCTGTCTGATCTCCGAAGGCGTATTCCCTCCTTTAGCCAAAAACTTAATCACCGCACGCTGCTCGATTTTATCCATTTTCACTTTTTCTACCGACATGTTTGAAACAATTGTAGGAATGAAAATAATCGATTTATTGATTATTTTTGTTTTTTTTATTTTATGAAACATTCATAGAATGAAATTCAATATACAATGACAATGCAAAGAAAAATCCGTTAAGCAGCTGGACTTGAACCAGCAACCTCGGTAATCCGTACCACGCTCCACCAATTAAGCTATACTTAACGTTGGTGTACCTAACGAATTTTTCAATGCCTTGTGTCATATTTTTATTTGGAAGATCTGTCCTCAGCGCCATCTATGAGTAGCTTAATCAAGCTGCTCACCCACTACGGAACTTTTACAGTTACGCATTAGTGGCAAGAGATGGAGCTATTTTCTGAATCAATGAAAATAATCGATTTATTGATTATTTTTGTTTTTTTTATTTTATGAAACATTCATAGAATGAAATTCAATATACAATGACAATGCAAAGAAAAATCCGTTAAGCAGCTGGACTTGAACCAGCAACCTCGGTAATCCGTACCACGCTCCACCAATTAAGCTATACTTAACGTTGGTGTACCTAACGAATTTTTCAATGCCTTGTGTCATATTTTTATTTGGAAGATCTCTCCTCAGCGCCATCTATGAGTAGCTTAATCAAGCTGCTCACCCACTACGGAACTTTTACAGTTACGCATTAGTGGCAAGAGATGGAGCTATTTTCTGAATCAATGAAAATAATCGATTTATTTGTTTTTTTTATTTTATGAAACATTCATAGAATGAAATTCAATATACAATGACAATGCAAAGAAAAATCCGTTAAGCAGCTGGACTTGAACCAGCAACCTCGGTAATCCGTACCACGCTCCACCAATTAAGCTATACTTAACGTTGGTGTACCTAACGAATTTTTCAATGCCTTGTGTCATATTTTTATTTGGAAGATCTCTCCTCAGCGCCATCTATGAGTAGCTTAATCAAGCTGCTCACCCACTACGGAACTTCTACAGTTACGCATTAGTGGCAAGAGATGGAGCTATTTTCTGAATCAATGAAAATAATCGATTTATTGATTATTTTTGTTTTTTTTATTTTATGAAACATTCATAGAATGAAATTCAATATACAATGACAATGCAAAGAAACATGCATTGCATGCAAGATGCATTGTACAATTGTAGGAGACAAATAAACGTGATGCAATAAACAAATGAATGTAATATATTTTGAAAATAGAATAACAAACGAATATAAATCCATACCAGCCAGCATTATTTTTGTATATATTTCTGACCAAGGAGATTACTTATCAGCCGCCCCTCGTAAAGTGGTTATTCCAATTTCGTCAAAGTTTATATACGAGGTTGCGTCAGAGTACCGTCGAAATGCTTTAGTACGGAATTTGTTGCCTGCTCAGATGGCGGTGTAATATGACTGTTACTTGTAACTGCTCAGGTTACTTGTACTTGCTAATCCTGCCGCTAAGTAGCAGTGCTTGCACTGTTGTGTTCCGGTGTGGAGAGTAAGACAGCCGGTGTAATTACGAGCACAAGAGGCATTTCATATTAGCTCTCTAGGTTGGCAACGCACACAAACCCGGGGTGGCGGGTGTATATGGGCAGTGGTGATCACTTACCGTCAGGTGACCCACTTGCTCGTTTGCCTTCCTTGTCGTATATAAAAAAGTAAGTTTCTCTCTCCACTAAAATATGAGTGTGTTTTTTCACACTTTCACGTATCAAACACTAGAAATACGCATGCCTATTGAAAAATCTCACGATATCTCACCAAGCGGGCTGAGGGAGAGAGCGAGAGTAATTATTGACACCCCCCCCCCCCCCCCCCACCCCTCTTACACAACTTTTCTTACTCAGGATAACATTTAAAACACCATTTTCCGTCCACAGACAGCACTCCGTCCCAGCAAGCTTATCTTATTAAACAACGTCTGATAGTATGAAATTTCATTCGTAAGACTGCGGACAATGATGCTACGTAGTTTTACATAAATTATAAGGGTTTAGTTGAACTATCGCGTTGTATGCAAATGTGGAAAGTTTCGGTCTCGAGTTGTGCAGGACTGAAACAATTAGGTTTCTGAGGTAGCTTTGCTCTGAGCTGGTATTGGGGTGTGAGTAATGTCACATACTTGTTCTTAATTATAGCCTAGATCAATGATATTACATAAAAACCGGTCAAGTGCGAGTCAGACTCGCGCAAGAGGGTTCCGTGCAGAGATTCCCCTGCTTTTCCCGTGTTTTAAATTGTCCAGTATTAGCAGAGCCCTGTTTCTAAGTAAAATGTACGCAGTGTGGGGTAATTTTATACCTATTGGTCTGTGACATATACAGACAGACATAATTTTTTTACATTTTGAGAATTTTCTGAGTGGTTGTGCTATAACAGCTACCTGCATACCAAATTTCAAGTTTCTAGAACATCTGGAAGTACCCTGCAAGTTTTCACAGTACGGCGATTTGTATGGAAACAACCTTTTTAATGACTGTATCTTTTGATTGCGTTCACTTAGAAGTTTGATTTTTTCACAGCTTCAAGGGACTGCAGGCTTGAATATTTGATATTAATTTCAGCCTGCTACCGCCACGCGTTCCAGAGAAAAAGGGTATTGACAGACAGACGGAAACCAAAGTGATCCTATAAAGATTCAGTTTTTTCCTTTTGAGATTCGGAACCCTAAAAATGCTTATTTTTGAAAAATGTAAGTATTTATTTGTTATGCCATTCGGTATAACATAACTATATTTATTCTAACGAAAAAAAAATCATGCATTGGGTTGACCGCTCGTCCCGCCCACCTCTGCGTCATTTGAAACAAACCCTAAGACAGTTAATAAGAATTAATTATAACAATGTTTTTCATGATCGATAATATACGTGTTACGTATTACGTCTGCACAAATTAAAGCCCGTCTCAGACTCGCTATAACTCAACAGCAAGCTGCAAATTTATTAGGCAAAGATGGCAGCTGCCTTACGGATGGATTAATTGCCAGCACGCCTTGCATCCATTGACGCGAATCGAGACAAGTTTACTGCCAAAGCAGGTTTTGATACTACGTCAAGGAACTATGCATCTAATTATTGCAAATAGATGGTGAGTATGATTGTGATGGCTTTCGCATTACACAATAAGTCACAGCTTAGCAAAAGACATAATAATGATGTCATAATAATAATGATAAACTTGGCACTTAATCATGTTATTGATCACGTTTAAATAAATGTATTATATAAAATACCTCGACTTTCCCGACGTGACGTTACGTCCATGGTCTCGAAGGGATCCTTCGAGACCATGGACGTAAGTTTATCGCGATCGCGAAAGTTTAAAACAATTCGCAAGAGATGTCAAATTTGACGATTAGTGACGAAAAAGTTTATAATAGAGCACGTCCCTATTTCACCAAAGTTACAGACAATTCGGTGTAAGTTGCTGACTGGAAGAGTTCTTGTTTTAGCGCGCTTCATATTAGCAATGACATGTAGATAAAACTGTATTTGTAAACTGACATTTGAAACGTTGGCATTGGTCCTGATGTCAATGTAAATAAAAAAACATTTCCAACAATCTTATACATTTATTCAGGCAGTCTTATTAACGCTTAATACAACTAAAAACAACTGATTGGTTTTTAGAACAATAACAAAAGTCATTAAATAAATTAGGTTTTATTTACCTAGTTCGCAACACAGCGAAGTGTCAAGTATATTAAATCAGTGTATACAATACAACTGAGACCAATTCGTTAATTACCGACAACAAATCAACTGTATTGGAAATTCAAAGAATTAACACACTACATGTATTCATTACATAGGCATAAGCTCGACTTTGAATTTGTGTGAGCGATTGGCTAAAGGCTAATTAGCCTTGTATGAGTGCACACAGATAAGCAAGATGAGTAAGAGTCAGCTTGTAAAGCGACGTGTACTGCACACAAATGTAAAATTAAGCTTATGCCTCGCACACTGTAGTACTCGAATCATCATAAATTCCAATCCAAGCAAAAAATAATACTGCAACGATCAACTTACAAAACGCTTACTTATTTTTGGTCGCACCATAAATCACCAACAATATTCTTATAATATTATCTTTATAATACATTTTTTTTTATATACGACGAGGAAGGCAAACGAGCAAGTGGGTCACCTGATGGTAAGTGATCACCACTGCCCATAGACACCCACAACCCCGGAGGGTTTGCAGATGCGTTGCCAACCTAGAGAGCTAAGAATTCACGAAAACAAGATAAACAAAAAAGCCGCGTATTGGTCACAAAAATTAAATCAACACAAATATTTGGGAGCCCCACTTGACCCAGTAATAATTATTGTAATAATAAATTATATTGTTTCGCTAATTAATCACAACAGGGGTCTCTTCGTATCGTCGAAAAATTTTAGTCATAATGAAATTTTAATGTTTGTCATAATCTATACTAATCATGACTCTTTTTTCTCTGAAACCGTAAAATAACGGGAATTTCGTAATGGTCGTCCTGTAGAACTCTACAGGTTAGTTTAGGTTTATTTTATAATAATCCTGAAGAATTAATAGTTTCAGAGAAAAAAGCAGTTATGACTAAGTGATAAATTGTGACAAACAATACATTATTATTTATGACTTTCAACTATATGGGAGAAAATATAGACCCATTCAAAACATCTAGGAATCGATTTTTTGCTGAAACTGCTACGTTCAGATTTTTTTTGAATTATCATTGCATAGTGAGAATAGGCTTGATTTCACATTAAGCCACGCTCAATTTGGGACTATGTCAATTGGTGTCAAATTTAACAGGATGTTTATTAATTATTTCGCATTTCTAAAAAGTACATTTTCAGCAAAAAACTTTAAAATCAAGCAGTCCAAGTGGCAAAATTTTTAACACAAAAACTTTTCACGCACAGAACACCACTAACCACCTCCACTCGTACTAACATTAACACAACATACTTAATGAATGAGGTCACATGCGTTTCAACAGTTAATTATAATAAATGCAACTTTTACCTAATTTGCACCTCAATAGTTTTCTATTCACAAAATACTGACCATCGACATCGACTGACTCCCATCCCATCTGCTGGAAATAAGACCAAATCTCTGCAGATAAGACCAAAGGGTAACTCACTTTACTCACTGGTTCATTAACAGCCTAATCACTATACCAAAAAGGCTTAGATAATTAACTAAATGTAAACAAATCAAGCCACGAGACACAGTAAAACAGCCAATTAAGACGGACCACAGATACAAAAATACCGGTATGTTGTAACTGTGGTCCGTCTTAATTGGCCGTTTCACTGTCACGTGGCTTAGCTTGTTTACATTTAGTTAATTACCTAAGTCTTTGTGGTAAGAGCCTTGAAGATACCCAGATTGTATAAGTATGATATATTATAAGAGTCAAAATATATAAATTCAGCGAAAGAGAAACCTGTTCCGAAAATTACAATTTCATTGTAGCGTCAGAATCATAGCCCAGATCTTGGCTGTTGTCAATCATTAAATTCTTTGAAACCTTTCTCTTACACTTAAGTTTCGGGCCCTTATTTGCTTCACCATCTTTAGAAACCCTTTTCTTATATTCTTCAATAGAAATCTTCTTTGTTTTATGTTGCCTTTTATTTTCTATGGTCGGTAATTTCCTTTTCAACGCGTCTATTTCTCTCTGATAACTGTATTTGTTTACTTTTGAGTTCGTATTGACCACATTATTATTTTTTTCTGCCTCACTCATTAACGCGTTGTGAACTATTTGCTTCATTTTTAAAAGTTCGATAGCTTTTTGAAACGACGGAATCGGCAAAATTGGGGGTGAATATCCTTTACCAGGTTCTATATTGGATTCTGAGTTTATTATCGCTTTTTTTGATAATGGGCATGGCTTGGCTCTCATTTTAGCTGTTCTCGGGTCAGATGGCTTGTCTATAGAATCATTTATCGCGTTATTCAGAGTATCCAGCATTTTCTGCTTATCGTTCACTACGGCACTGTCGCTCGCTGGCACACCTATGTTTATCTTTTTAATCAGTTCACCATTAGCTGTGCTGCCTATGATAGAACCATTGAGGACTTTGTTTCTTACGGGTACGAGGTTAGCGTTTCTTTCTGGTTGAAATCCCAATGGTGAGGGAAACTGGTTTCCTACATTGGTTGGCTGCCAGTAGTACTGTGGATACATTTGGTTTCCTGGATACATGTTGACGTTAGGCATGCTGCAGGGAAGATTAGACGCAATGTTGGTGTTAGGAGGGGGAAATGACCAAGGAGAAAGAAACCTCGCCGTGGGTGTTGGGGTATTCACGGGTCTGCGGTTTACAACAGTTTGGATGGGAAGGCCAGGGCTCGGATGCGTGCTAGCTTGTACATGGGGTGGAGTTTTTCTTAAAATCACAGTATTATTGCCAGGTAGACTATAAACTTGTGACTTAATTGGGGGAAACTTATTTGCTTCAGTTGGGTTGAGTTGAGTACTTGGATGATGCTGTTTTACGTTAAAATATCCTTCAAGTTGTTGTTTACCGCTAAATCTATGTACATGCAGAGCAGTTTTTGGGGGTATTGCTGTATTGTTAAAATTAGCGTCGGTAGTTACAGCGTCTCGATTTGGAATGTCATGATTAGTTGTGTTTATATTATTTTTTGTTGCAGTGATAATATCTTTCTGAAAATTTGTCTGATTCTGTTCGGTCGCATTATTTTCGGTGTCTCTCAGTATTATAGAGTCAGGATTATGCTGATTCGAATAAGTCCGCTTAGGCTTGGTTTTTCGGCTCAGCTCTTGCAAATTATTATAGCGGTTTAAAACGTGGGCGTTGTAAACTTGCAAATAACTTACTGATGGTGATTGTAGTATAGGAGTATTCTTTACTTTGTTATCGTATGTTGCCGCATCTCCGCCTTCAAATACGTTTTCATTTACATTACTACTTGTTGCGACAGTATCTTTGGTATAATTCAGTTTTAATTTTTTTGATTTTGCTATATAAATTGCAGTATTTTTTGGAGTTTCATAACATGGTTTATTGGAAGTGAGTGTGTTCAAGTTCCTCAGACTTTGTACTTGTGAGACCACAATTTGATTGAGACTAGAATCTGACGTATTAACAGCTTGATTATTCGGCATTTTTGAACATTCTGAAGTGGTAGTTTCGTTCTCAATTATCTTATTTGGAGCAGTATTAGAAACGCTCTTTTTAAGCTTTAACTTTTTGTGATAACTTCTTGGGGTAGGCATCGTTGGCCAACTTTGGGTTTGATGAAGATTTTCAGCAATGACTGGCGTGTTTAGCGAATTTTTTGGTTTATTATTTGTAATGGTATCAGTAATGCATGGAGTAATTGGAGCATAACTTGCAACTTGCTTTTTCTTTTGAATCATATTATCAACGGCATTTTCGCCTTTTTGTGGTTCCTGAGATTGTGAAAGTTGGCTTGGACTGTTAAATCGATGCTCTTTGTTCGAATTAATTACATAGAATTCTTCGTTTTCTGTCGTCAATCTACGCTTTAAACTTAACTTTGGAACTGCTTGGTCTTTAGCGAAAATCTTTTTTGCTTTTTGTTGAGATTTAGTTTTTGGTACATCTTGAACCTTGTTTTTCTTGAGTTTCTCAAGTATCTTCGTACTTGTTATTTTTAAACTACACCGTGTTGGACTGACTGTCTTATTGTGTACATTATCTCTGATGTCAAAAGATTTATAGGATAGGTCTAGTACATTTGCATTATTGGTAAGGCTGTCTTTGGTTAAATTGTTTAATACATTATTATCACTTTTCGCAGAAACAGGAGTTACAGAGGTTCCGAGGTTACTCAACGCCACACCGCTTTGTTTCGTCGACGATTTACCTACAATGTTTTCCTTCTTACGCTTTTGGGGTGTTTTCTTCTTAACCACTTTTTCTGGTTTCGGTTCTAAATCTTTTTTCGATATTATTAGTCCTACCAGTCCACTATTCCGTTTAAAATCTACTTGACTTAAGTCTTTCGACTTTTTTGCGGATTCTAGTTCATTTTCAAGTTTAGTTGCATTTAGAGTTCTAGGTTCTGTTATTGGTACTTCTTTTCTGGGATAAGTAACACGGATAACCGTATGGTTCAACTTTCCTGGATCCTGTATCTTATCATCTTTAGACTGATTAGTAGTTGGTACTGCTTCAATATTTACTTCTTTATTATCAACGCTAACGTCTACGTCATCTTTTTCAAGTTTAATTTCCTGCTTAATTATATTAGTGTTCTTCCCCAATGTTAGACAGTTTACGTTAACCATAGATTTGCTTGTTCCATGGTCGCTGTAATACCACGGATGTTTGTCACAGTCCACAACCTTTATACTTAGAGGTTTACATTTCTTCAAAAGCTTAACATTCCTATAAAAATCAAGAAACGTTACCGGTATGACGAAGTTTTTGTTGCCGTAGCCCGATTTAGGTGTCGGGTGTTGCTCTTCATTTTCGTCGTCGGAACTTCTAAGATCGACGATTTCTTCGGTTAACATAGACAAAGAGAAAAACAATTTTAAATATAAAACACATAAAACGATATAAAAAAATTTACATTTCAGGGTTGATCAAAGGTTATTTGTTATGTTTAAGAGCTCAAATTCAATATAGCCTGCTTAAAAATAATAGCTTTCGAAAACGAATTTACCTGTATCCAAATATTTTTCATAAGGATTTGTGACCAAAATTATGGGGTCATCTTCCACGTCATCGTCGATGTCATATATTGTAGAAGAGTCTGCAACAAAGATATTTAATATTTGTTTAGCAACACATTTTACAAATTTTTCAGTCTAACATATTGTCTTGTATCATGAGTATTTATTTTTCAGGGTTTTTGCCTTTTTAGTGTTCCGTACCTCAAAAGGAAAAAACGGAATTTTGTGGTCCGTCTGTCTGTCTGTCTGTAAGTCTGTCCATCTGTCAAGTTGAAGGTTCTAAATAAAAAACCTATCATATAGAGTACTTCCCATTGACGTAGAATCATGAAATTTAGCACAAAGCAAGGTCTCGCAACATAAGTTAAAGAATACTAAAATGTTAAGATACGGAACCCTCGATGCGCAAGTCCGACTCGCACTTGGTTTTTATTTCAGTATTACAATTATATCCCAGTAGGTCTGTACGTAAAGCCTCGTGTCGTATCGTGAATTCGTGAAATAAACAGCTGAGGCTGACCGAAAACAACACGGTGATGGTACTGATGGTTATGAATGCAATGCGGTGTAGCAGAACCATAACCACCACCATACCACCACCACCGGATATATCCGGTATCCGGTATGGTGTAGGTCCTGGGTTCGAACCCCAGTTCGAGAATTTATTTTTCTCGCCTTTTTGTATGACGTTTCAGTTTGAAATTTAAGAAGTAATTTCGGGATGATCATAAAAATAAAAACACAAAAAGTGGATTTAAAAATCAATGTGTAGCGCCATCTCTCGCTTAGTTGCTGAGCAGTATATGTTCAAAACTAAGATGTGAATTCTCGTACAGAGATGTTACATAGATGGCGCTAGCGAGTCAGTATTCGCAAAGTAATTTGAAATAAGCTGAAACGTAAATAATATATAACTAGGACTTTTTTGCTGCTGCCAATAATTACTCGGATGGCGTAGTTGGTAGCACGTCACTACGGTATGGAGGAAGTCTGGGTTCGAATCCCAGTTCGATGATGTATTTTTCTGGTCTTTCTGTATATTTATACATTTCAGTTTGAATTTTGATTTTTTTTAACTAAAGGTAAACAATATTGTACACTGATAGATACTTAATTTTTTTTTTTTAACAAAACTTACTTTGCACACTGTCTTTGGGAAAGTCGTCGTATATCAGAGATATTGGATCATCAATAAATTCATCATCTTCTTCATCATACATCTCGGTGGGATCTGAAACAACAACATATTTATAATATCGAATGATTAAGCTTTAAAAGCCGTATATACTAGAGCCTCAGTCGGCAACAGACGGACTGCGGTCCGTCTTCGGACTGCGGAGAGTAAAACCTTGGAACGCCATATATTGTTAAATATATACCTACCTAGTGCCAAGCAATAGTAGTTTATGCTGCTACATAATGAGGGTCCTTAAAGCACGAGTGTTTGAAGGACGGCTTTTTAAAGGCATAATAAACCTGTCACGAATTTGGCTTTTTTTTTATCATAGACAAACATGTCGAGCTGACGTTTCGTATCGATTTGATTTTATTGAGGCCTATTTTTAAATTATATTGGTTTCTAACCGACTTCAAAAAAAGGAGAAGGTTCTCAATTCGTCGGAATATTTTTTTTTTTATGTATGTTCCCCGATTACTCGAAGACGGCTGGACCGATTTCAAAAATTATTTTTTTGTTTGAAAGGGTACACTTTCTAGTTGATCCCATTGTTACCAAGTCAGGATCTGATGATGGGATCCCAGGGAAATCAAGGGCAACCCTCAAATTTTATAGGGACGGATCATGTGTTTCATATATTTTCGAAAGCTATTCAAGTACTTGCGTCTGGTAGTCATCATCTCGTGTTGATGAGGTGATGATGGAAGGTACAACTCCTTAACGGTTAGGAGTTGGAGGATAATATTTTAAATATTAACGTAACTGAAAATTGTGAAATGAAAATCTTTTAACAAAAAGTAAAACCGCCTTCAAAAAAAAAACCTCAGAAAAAAAAACATCCCCAAAAAGCCATGGGTTTTATGGTCTAGCAGAAATATGAAGTCGGTGCGGTGCTAGCGGAATATTCTTGGAATGAAGCACCGACTTCATATTTCTGCTAGGCCATAAAACTCATTAGTATGGATGGAAGTATGGATTGGCCCTTTCAGTTCAATATAACTAGCAAAATGTTTATCTAAGCGTTGTCGGTGTCGGGGGATCGCTAAAGTCAACAGCAAACTAAAGTAGGTATGTTGTTTTATAGAAAGAATAGCTGTGGTTGTTTTTTTTTTAAGTTTTCTTTTCGTCGGTTTTTTTTGTCTGCTTTTTTGTCGGGGGTTTTTTAAATTTTTAATTTAAGTTTTTTATTTTGAGTTTTTAATACAGTTGCTCAAAAGGTGGTACCTTTTGTGGCTATGTGAAAACTAGAGGGGAAGGGGGGGGGGGGGGTCTTGGCAAATGCTACGGATGGTCACCGAGGGTGGGGAGGGGGGCTAAAAAACTGTTAAAAATGGGTCACGTAGTAAGACCTAAGGGACCCCTTAGGTCTTTTATGAATCTTCAACTAGGGCGCAGTTGCAATACACAGTAATTACCTGTTCACATGTAATATTATTGCGCCCTGATAATGCAAAATACGTCGCCGTACTACCGACCCCGAATGCCACCGTATGGAAGCATGCGTCGTATTTTTCACGGCTGAAGTAGGTAAGTACGATTCCTCCCGCCCGCCGGGCCGTATCGGAATGCATTTTACATTATGTGTACCTACTGCACAAGGGTTACCATTACCAGTAGGAAAATTTTAAAAGTCCGGAGAAAAAGCCTGACATTTTGCAAATTTCTCGCAAACGTAATTTTGTGGAAAAAAGTCAATTTATTGGTTTAGTGCAACGACGAGGCCTCACGACTTGTGCCATTGCTATAACTAGACAAGTCTGATAAAGAAGGCAATTTCTTATTTTAGTTAACTTTTAATAAAAAATATTTTGAAAATCTACCTACTCTATTGAAAATGCTAAAAACCCTGAGATTTCCTGAGATTTCCAGAAGCCAGCCGCAATCCTGAGAATTGCATAAAAAACCTGAGATCTCCGGTATATCTCCGGAGATATGGTAACCCTAAGCACAACTTACAGTGCCACTTCTATCTCGCGCGAGAACAACTGCCCGTCCTTTCCTGACACTCAGAATGCAACGGGACGGGTAATATAATCTCGCGCGACAAACAAAGTCGCGGCCAGTCGTGCTAGCTCTACTGACTGAGAGCGAGCCGCCTCGCGAGGCTTTTGTATGACACAAGAGAAATAAAACGGATCACTAACGTACAAAAGTCGAGTTTAGTCAGACATGTTTCGGACTAATTCGTAGTCCGTGGGAGCGCACGACCCAGCGGCAACGAGAGGCACACGGCGCGCCGCGGCTCTATGATTGAGTCTCACGGTAGTTTCATGTTAAAAGTGAATAAAATAAAATAAAAAAGTATTTATTTTCTCCACCACAAAGTATACAACAAAATACAGAGAAATACAAAGTAATAAGTAGGTCTGTATCAGACTTTAGTGGTGGGGACTGGTGCTCAAACTAGGAGAAACCTGTATGTCGGGTCACCAGGTCTCCGACCCTCAGATGTCTATAACTAACTACAAGGATTACTATCCAAACAGAAACAATTTGACTTAAGGTGAAAGAAAACATTTTAAACTAAATATTTTGAACCATAACCTTGTTCATTCACTGAGATAAATAAATACCTAACAGGGTGGATTTGTGTTGACATCCTGAGGCAATATATCTCTCTAGGTTTACTAAATGCCAGTCTAGCCCGTAGGTAGGACACTATAATAATAATAATAAACACCTAAAGAGGCTCTCGCTTGATGGTTGGTTCAAGGATCAGCTACATAAGATGTTACTCCTTGACACAACAAGGATTGTCAGGAGGTTCCTCACTCTGCGGTCCTAACCACAGGTAGCTTGGTTGGACCCTGCACTGCTACTGGTGACCTACTACTACTACTGCCGTAATACTGATTGTAATTGTATTTTTTTGTATTAATTAAGTATTATTATTTTTTTTACTTTTTACATAAATATTGTAAAAATTACATTAAATAACAATGGCACTACTGCAGGTTAAACCCTGAAACACCTTTCCCATTACCCATCCTCTCCTGCTGACCCAATTATGGGTCAAGAAAAAAAATTTTTTTTTCATGTTTAACAACAATTCAGAAGTTACTTTGAGCTATGTATGGATTTCTATTTTATTCCAATCTCAAAATAAAAATACAACACAGAATTAAAAACTTAATTTTAAAAATTTAACCAGGTAAACGACCAGACCACATTGGTTTAAGTGGCTTTGGTGACAACATTTTCAGCTAGGTCAAAGAAAATTTTCTGTTGTCATCATAATATTTGATGCATTGAATAAATTTGCTGGTAACAAAACTTACCAATGGCTAAATGACAGAAATGTTCAGGGCCACTACTATGAAGACCGTTTGAGCCCTCCAGTCCCCTAGTACTGATGTTTGGTCAACTATTGTCCCATCCCTGAACTGATTGATATACCTACTAGTCTAGTATCCATAATACTCCAGGCATATTATCACTAGGTATAAGCTTATCATTGCAGATAGGTATGTTTATTTTTTGGTAGTTTTCAATAAACAGTAGGTATAAAACTGGGTAGGTACCTAATTCTTGGGGATCTATGGAATGTTAACTATGTTAAGCCACCATGTGTTACCATACCTGTTTCTCTGTAATCTCCTTGTACTGTGTGGTTTTCAATACAGAATATTTGTATTTGTTTGTATTTTTTAAACATATTCAAAGAATAGAGATAACATAACACTCTTGGTGAATTTGATTTTACTTATGTCGAAATTTGTTGAGATAAAAATTGCCCTATTGCCCAACTGTGTTCCATCTTGGAAATAGGCACAAATAATTATTTTTTACATCACAACAATTTTACACTTAAAATAATAATAAGACCACAGAGCACAAGTCACACAGTCATCACATACCAATGTGTAAGTTAGAAATCCTAGCTAAATGTGAGTACATAATAAAATAATGTGAAATTAGACATTAGGTACTTTTTAAATGATAAAAATTAAGTGCTAATATTGCTTGTTGAAGTTGTAATATATTAATCAGTCACAATAGTCAAAATTGGTTTGTTATAAGTACTTATAATGTACACTAGGAGTCACAACACCTCTATAGGCAAATTCTATTATTTAGGTAGGTAAGTATATCATTATTGGCTTGTGATTTCAAACACAATGTAGGTACTTACTTAGCTATATTTTGTTCTATGAAATAAATTTAATACTTAGCCAAAGTTAGGTACCAAAAGCATATAAGTGGATTATTTACTAGCTCACTCAATCAAAAATTTTCGTATATTATGAAAGACAAGTTCAAATAATTAAAAACATCATCTCATTGCCAAACTTTGATTCGAATACCAAAACTTTCTCCTGGTTTATTTAATAATGTTTTGAAGACTTGAGGGCGCTCCTGTTTGCTTAATTAACCGAAAACTAACAAAACACGACTATTATTGGTTAGGTATCTATTTTAATTTAACTAAATAAAACTAAGTTTTCGGAATGTTTGCTTACCTTAGAAAATGCCGGCAGTCAAAGATAAAACTTGTGTACTTAGAATGAAACCTCACACTCACTTATTTCACTTATTTATAAGCATTTAAGTATGTTAAATTTCATTAAAAATACCGGAGTCCATTGCATGAATGAACCAAAGTTCAAAAAGTGCAAGTAAAACAAAATCAGCATTCGCTCGGCGCCATTGCTTTGGCGGCGTTTCGTTTTTAATTTTGTCTGTCATGTCAAATGTCAAAGTCAAAGACGTCAAAAATAGTGGGACCAAAGACCAAAGAGTTAATCAATGTAAGTAAATCCCTCCTCCTGTCTTACCTTTTCCATCCCTGTAGTTTTTTTAGATAATTAAAATAGATAGCCATAGATCGTATCATAGTTTGACTCTGTATATACCTAGTTGGTTGTGGTGAAGGTATTTTGGTTGTGTTTGTTGCAGTTGGACTCTGGCTGTTACCCTACCGGAGACTGGCAGTAACACCGTACAACGAGACAAGAGTCTACTGGCCGTGTCTTATCCAACCTCGACATTGGCAGAATCATCAAAAGCTTGATGGGGCCACATTTTCCTAAAAATTGAATTGAATTGAATTGACCAAAGAGTTGCGTTGCGATTGCGATACCTACAATGTGATGATGTGATCAATCGGTCACTGGCCAGTGATGTTCTAAATTCTAAAACGATTGCAAAAAAAGCGACACTAGGTAATTGTTGTAATTTAGAGATGGAATCTGAATAAAGATACATAATATAATGATATTATAACAGTGATCTGAACAATTATTAAAACAAGTAAGTTGATGGGTTTTCGTGTTCGTTCAACGATAGTGAATTAAGTTAGTAGTTAATAATTGTTAAGTTACTTTTTTGCAGTAAGGTGCATCGGGGCAATTCCGACGAAATTTATGCGAGTTGTCTAGAGGTCTATATTTTGATTTTTTATTCAAAGAACGTTTTGTATCTACTGCCGTTGTTGTTTTACCTCTGTTTACTTAATGAACAGACCTATCATAAATATGTAATAGAATCCAGAATATATAGCAGCGTTTTACCTGAAATAAAACGCATATTAAAATACTTACCTCACTGGAAGCTTTATAATTGAGAAGGCACATACTTTTTCGCCGATTAATACCAGTTTTCACCAAGTATTTGACCCTCGTTTCCGGCTCAGTGGCGCCACCTGGCGGTTCGCGGTAGTTTTACTTAATGTAAAAGCTGTCGCGTTTGTCTGACTTCATTGGCTCAATTACACCAGGCAGAAATTAAATGAAAGCTTCCAGTGAGGTAAGTATTTTAATATGCGTTTTATTTCAGGTAAAACGCTGCTATTAAATTACTTGACCGTCACTGGAAGCTTTATAATTGAGACCTGTTTGTTATCGCCTGGTGACGCCACATGCTAAGTTGTTGGGTTTATGGGAACTTAATTCAACGCCAATGTGATAACTTTAGTAATTAAAATAATATTATTATGTTGATTTTAAACATTCTTTATTTTCCAATTAAAAAGGGCTTTGCCTTATACATATATTATAGGTATGCCGTGTAAGAACTAAATCAAGTGGAATTAACTTAGCAACACAATCATAATGACATAGTTTACAGTTAGTTCGATTGCTTTCATCTTAATCTACAGGATCAAACAATTGTGTGACATCTACTGAATCTGCGTGTCTTATTACTTCCCGGTTATAAAATTTTTGGAATGTATTAGCTGATCGCCAATTTCCTCGCGCCAAGATTTCGTCTAAAGAATGATTTTCTAGCCAACTTTTGGAAGCTACTGCCGATCGAATACTTCCCGGAGCTGCCGTAATGCCTGCCTCCTTAAACAGTGTTTTTACCCAATTTGCTATAACGGTACGCGAGGCAGGACGAGCCTCTCCTTTAGTTGTCACAAATAAACTAAACGTTTTGGCGACATTACGTCTATCATTTAATAATGTGATAGTTCTTTCTATCCAGAAAATCGGATTTAAATTCTGATTTTCTGTATTTAAAAGCAGTTTCCAGCCCGACTGTCTAAAATCACTGCTATCTGTTTTAGACCCAAAATGCGGCCAAAACGTTATACTATTGCTAGTTTTTATGCAATGATCAGAGTCTGTTGAAAGTAAGGTCAAATCATGTATGCGTCTACCAGAGCATAGTAACAATAAAATCGCTGTATGACGCGATGTTTGAAAAATATTATTTACGTCTACTGCGTAACTTGACAACAGCGTAATTAATTTACTGACGTCCCAAATTGGTGGTTTAGAAGTTCGCGGGTTTTTTAACGCGATCGACTTCAAAATATGTTTTACAAGCACGTGTGAACTTAACCGACTTGATGTTTCAGTGTTACACAACGTAGACACAACTGATTTGTGTAAAAGTATAGTATTGTACGATAATTTATACACCAAATATAAGTCAGACAAAAATTGAGCTAGTTGCGCACCCGTTGGATTTTTTGCTTCATAATTTTTAGAAGTGCACCAAGTCGTCCAACGATTCCATGCTACCATATAAGTCTTTCTAGTGGACTTCCGCCAAGAATTCTGAAGCAGTGAAAATTGTTCCAAGTTCCATGTTTCTATCGCCTCCGACCACCCCCACATTTCCAGACCTCGAGTACGATGTTCTCTACTCTCGGAGGTGGGAGTCCCGTCGAGGTGTCGACTAGATGTTGTTGCAGGTTTCTCAGAGTCAGCGGTGCTGCCAGTGCTCGGGCTTTGAGGTCCGCACGCCAGAATACCTTTTCCCATCGAGGTACTATCATTAGAAAAATTCCTGTCGACTGATTCAGGTGAGTTAGAACTCTGGGCACCAGGAACGGTGGCGGAAACACCCACGCTAGCGGATAGTTCCATGGAACGCTGAATGCATCGTGATAAAGGGCTTGAGGATCTCTCAGGTCTCGTGATACATAATTGTAAACCACATGGGCTGTCGCCGATGCAAACAGATCTATTACCGGTATTCCCCACTTCGAAAATATTACTTCTACGCAAGCCGGAAGTAAATGCCACTCTGGTGGTTGGCGATGACGAGATAGGTGGTCGGCCTGACTGTTGTATCTGCCTGGTAGGTATTGTATGTTGAAGTGTATGTGATGTTGATTTAGAAGAGTCAATATCTGATGGGTTATGGCTACTAGGGCTTTTGATTTCGAGCCCCCTTCCTTTCTTAAGTGAGCAACTGCCGTCTTGTTGTCGCATTGTATAAGGATCGTACTGTGAGACAGTGACTGAGCGTGACCCTGGAGAGCGTGAAGTATTGCCAACATTTCCTTCTGATTGCAGTGCAAATCCTGTTCCGCTTGTGACCACAAGCCCGAGAGTGCCAGATCGTTTAACTGTGCTCCCCATGCTAGATCCGAGGCATCCGTTGCTAAGAAATTTGTAGGAGCTGGGTAATGTACAAGTGTTGAGTTCTGGCAGTTCTGAATCCACCAACTCAGTTCGTTTGCTACTTCCTGTGTCAGCTGAAAAGCATTTGTTGATGGGTCTGGTAGAGTGTTCATGAACATTATTAAATGCCGATGGTTGAGACGGCCCCGTGGAATTACGAAGCTCGCAAAATTGAGTAGACCTACAATCCTTTGACAATCCTTTAGATTGATTTTCCCTTCCTCGAGAACTTTGCTTACTTTTTCTTTTACCGAGATTATCTTTTCCTTTGGCAGGGATTTTAGGTTGTCCCAAGTTTTCCATAGAATCCCCAGGTAAATTATGCTTTTTTGAGGGATAAGTACAGATTTTTCGAAGTTTATTTTCCATCCTAGATATTGTAGCGTTTGTATCGTTTGTTCGACATGATCGCGCAACACATGTGCATTGTGATGTACTATCAAAAAATCGTCGAGGTATACAAGAACTCTCATGTTGTTTTCCTGTCGCAAAGTTTGAGCCACCCAATTTGTTAGTATGGAAAATGTCCTTGGGGCTGTGTTTAGCCCGACCGGAAGACAAGTCATCTCTAACAACTCTTGGTTGTATACCAGGCGCAAGAACCGTCTGTGTGAATTTGCTACTTTCACGTGAAAGTACGCTTGGGATAGATCGACTTTGCACATCCAATCGTTGGGTTGAAGAAAATCGGGAATGCGGTGCATATTTATTAAATGAAACGGTTCCGCCATTACGTAATCGTTTAGCGCTTTTAGATTGAAGATTGGACGAGCAGGTCCGTTGGGTTTTGGCACAAGAAATAAAGGAGAGATGAAGCTTGGAGAGCGATGTGCTAGCTTTAAAATGCCTTGCACTTTCATTTTTTGTATTATTGCAGACATTTCTTTTGACACAGGGGTGTGGAAGGGTCCCCTGTTTACATTTGGGTAGACAAGAGGGGGTTTTTGAATGAATGGTATGCGATACCCTTCGATTAGTTTTAATATTATGTCCGCAGCTCCTTTTCCCCTCCATTGTGCACGATAATACGCTAATTGGCCTGCTCGAAAGGGCATGGAGTCATTGTTTTCTCTTTTGGTTACCTTTGTAACCTCTCCCAAAATTAGCGCGTCCTCGGCTACTTCCACGATTGGGCCGCGAGCCTCGGTTGTGAAATGAACCTCTCCCTATGGAGTTATGGACATTGTACTGACTATTTGAATGTTGACCTTCCCATGAATTATAGTTATGCTGGCAATGGCATCCACCCCGCGAGGGTGGGTTGTTACTGTTGCAGGTATGCATATGCATAGGCAAGTAGCCATGGCTATTATCCTGCGTATTGCTCAAAGTTCCACGCGATGGAACTGATGGTTTTCGAACGCTTTGCCCCCGCGAGGGGCGGCTGCTGGTTTGATTAGATCTTACTTGCGTAAATGTACTACTTTTGTGGGGCCAAAAGGCTTTGCGGACCCCACCGGCCTTTTCCAGTGCCAACGTGAAAGGCTCCGAATCAAATATATAAGTTGTCGAGGGCGGTATTTTATTTATTACTGCCTTTACTAGTGGGTCTCGAATTTGGCTAGTAATAGCGTCACGGCGCATTTCGATAGCTTCGGCACGGTGGCCACAAACTAATTGAAAAAGATCTGCGGTAACTTTTTGTAATTCACCTCTTTGGAAAAGGTCTTCAACTTTTGCACTTAAATTTTCAAAATTAACGTCTGTAGCTTTAGCCCAAGTAAGTAAAGAACGAATGCTCTCTTGTACGGTTTCTTTTTGTTTCAGTATGCAATAAGTAATGCTTGCATAGGATTTTTCAGCATAGGTTAGATGACGTAAGGTGTCATATATTTTTACCTCCTCGTTTGTTTCCAAGTCTATGAAACCTGGAGTATGATTGTATAATTTTTGTGTATCAGCATACCTGACTTCGGACCATGCCTTGCTACCCAAGCGTTGTATGTCCAGAAGCATTTTTAGGTAATTGTCAGGTGTTTTAGGAACAGTAGGTTCCTTTAACTTTGTTTCGATATCGAAAGTGAACGGTAAATTCGAATCTTGACATTCAACACTCGGGCATGGGTCATCAGTAATACTGTGACCGTACATTTCTCTGCTTACATCAGGATATACCGAATCATTATCATAGCAAGCTGTATCGTTATTATTATTATTGGATGTAGCTATGTGTTCACGAAGCGACTCATTTCCTTAAACAGCTGGTCCATCTTACGGCTAGAACGCCGAGCTCGCTTGTTTTTCTTACGCCAGCGGCGGCGAGAACGTTTATGCTTACTTGGTGAAGATGAGCTGCTGCTTGAAGAACTGCTGCTCGACGAGCTGCTGCTGCTGCTACTACTGCTCCTGGACCGCTTTCGAGCCAATCCACTCGGGCCAGCCACTGGCTCGATTGGATCATATTCGCGATCATCCATTACTGTAAAATGAATAATGTCAGCTTATTCTAGTACTTACTTAATTATAGTCCTTTTTTATGGTGAACCTGGCATTTCAAAAGATAACAATAGTTCGAACGGAAAACCGTTAAATGTAAGAAGATTATTATTTTTAAAAAATTTCGGGTACTTACATGAGTACAGCTTACCCACACACAATTTTCTATACGCAATACTTTGCGAAATACTGTTTTACGTTTTATTCTAATTTTATGATCTTAATTATTTAGTACACGTGCACCAAATAGAAGTACTTTTTTGTTAAGGTCGCAGAGCAAGAGCTGCTACGGACGACTTGTTTCGACGAAAAACTAAACGCCAATGAAGTCAGACAAACGCGACAGCTTTTACATTAAGTAAAACTACCGCGAACCGCCAGGTGGCGCCACTGAGCCGGAAACGAGGGTCAAATACTTGGTGAAAACTGGTATTAATCGGCGAAAAAGTATGTGCCTTCTCAATTATAAAGCTTCCAGTGACGGTCAAGTAATTTAATAGTAGGGTTTTTAAAATTAAGCTCTTAAACTATTGAGTTGTATTTTTTTGGCATTGGGGAAATTACGAACTACCTTGGGGTAATTCCGAAATTATTTAAAAATGGACTTTATTATACTTTGACTGAAGTTTCGCAGTTGTTTTTTGTCCTTTACCCCTCACGCAACATGTGTTTACTTTATTCACTGGAACCGCTAATTTCATTACATACAGCTTTGTTAGTTCGGAAGGACGGATCAGCGGTTCTCAAACTTTCATTATCATAATGTGCAATGTATGATGCCTAAATTATTTTCTTTGTAAAGTTTATTAAAACCGAGAGAAGAACTGCATGTAATGAAGCTGGTACGAGGAATAATTATGACATGATGATATGATATATTATGGAACTCAATTTTTTTTTTTAAGTTGGCATGTAATTAAATACAATGCGCTACTGACTTTACCATTCCATGCGCAACTACACCAGTCTATCTTTAATTTTATTGTAATTAGGGATTCTTATATTCACATCTAAATTGTAGCGTTAATTTTTTTACAGATTGAGAACCGCTGCTAATTACTATGAATAAGCCAAGTGGGGTTATTGCGAATTGAGTATATATCAGAATAACCCCGGAGGGGTTATTCCCATTTTTTTTTAAATCGCAGCTAGGACGTTGTGTTCCTCTTAGCTATTCATAAAAAACGACAATTTATCGAAAAAAGAAACAACTGTTCAAATAACCCAACAAAATTCCGAGAAAAAGCTGTTGGGGTTATTACGAATCACCGAAATTGGCGTGAAAAGCACTTGTTTGGGATAAATCGACGCTATGCACGTCAGGTCGACAATAGCGGCTTGTGATGACTGATGCGGCGAGCACAATAAAGCTGGCCTCTAGAGTAATGATGAAAATAGAAATATATCCCTACAGTTACTTAGATTTTTTTAAGTTTCTGAATATACCCGTTTTCGGAATTACCCCGATGCACCTTATGCATACTTGCTTTAAGTACTTAGGTAACCTTTTTAAGTTTTCAATAGATAGCGTTTAACGCTGGAAACGAAACGTTTTTACGAATGACCTACTTATTTTTTTTACTGCCGTAGGCGTAGGTAATCCACCAATAAAGATAATGATTATAAACTGCCTACCTTTAGTAAGTAGGTAAATAAGAAGTTAGATTAGAAGTCATTGTTCGTTGCAAAAATCACAGAAAATTACGCGGCTAGCGTGCGAACCGAATGGCGACCCTTTCCCTTGCCATACGTATGCATGCCCGAGAGACGCCGACCGAACCTACCTAAACCAACCTAAACTGCGGACTGGAGTGGCAACACCCTGCCCCCCGACTACGAAATTCGAAAATCGAAGTTCGTGTCGTGTCGTCCCGCTCACTCTCGTGTTATATAATATTAGCTTGAGAGGAACGGCACGATACGAAGTTCGAATTTTGCACTTCGTAGTCGGGGGGCTGCTATACTTATCGTGATGCGCCGTCACGGGGATACCGACAAAATAAAACATACCTCAACTACTAGTGCTTTGAGTGGTGTCACTTGCGTGTTACTACATATATAATTACAGCTTTTCAGGTACTAATCTTGAAGGACGAAGTACTTCGTAAAATTATGATAGAACTTCACTTACAGATAAGTTCGTTTAATTACTAATTGTACTTTACAGTGATATTTACCACCTTGCTTACTACCTACTTACAATTATGATACACAAATAGATACATGAATGATGAATGCCATCATCATCACCAGCCTTTTTAACGTCCCACTGCTGGGCACAGGCCTCCTCTCAGAATGAGAGGACTGGGGCTATAAGTTCCACGCGGGCTCAGTGCGGATTGGGAACTTCATACACCCATTAAATAGCTTCGCAGGAGTGTGCAGGTTTCCTCGTGATGTATTCCTTCACCGAAAAGCTCGTGATAAATTACATTCATAATTTCGCACATAAAAATTATGAAAGAGTCAGAGGTGCGAACCGGTGCTCGAACCCACTACCCTCTACTTGAGAGGTCATAGGTCAAACCACTAGGCTATCACGACTTTTTATGAATGTAGTCGTTTCATACATTAATATTTCGGTAAGAGTCAAAGTCTGGGCGGAAACTAAGTAGATAGATATCTAATTCTTCGAAAATTGTTCCAAGTTTAAAACAAACTTCAGCAAGCTTAGTGTGCGAGTGTTACCAGTGCCCTAAGCACGACTTGTCGAATCCTGCGTTACGTTACGGTTATCGTATTGAGATCGAGAAATCTCTGTAGCTTAAAGGTTTTCCTTGCAAAGTTAACTATGCTTAAGCTTTTCTCGATATTTGTAATGAAATGAACTCCAAGCAGGCGAAGAAAACAAGATACTTTGTAGTTGTTTGACGTACAATACAATACAATACAATACAAATATTCTTTATTGAAAACCACAAAACAGTACAAGGAGATTACAGAAAAACAGGTATGGTAGACAATAGGCGGTCTTATCGCTTAAAAGCGATCTCTTACAGACAACCAAAATGCAGAAACCAAGATGAAGAGGCTAAATTTAGGACGAACGTTTCCGACTAGGTATATGTATACAATATACATCTCTTTAAAAATAAAACTGTTTACAGCTATGTACAATGGAGGGTTCTTTATTGGCAACGTAGATTGTAGCTTTAAAGGATAATCCTCCACCATATTGTGTCCAAGCGGAACGAGACGAACGCATGAAGTCTTTTATGAAGCACACGCCATTCACAGCGCAGATCGCAATTACGATAGTAATGTCGCTGGAAAGTGACGTGAAAGCGACATCTCGCGGGTGCACTGAAGAAAAACCTTTTTGTTTTTTTTTTGTATTTAATGGGGCAACTCTTTTCATCAAACTGAAAGGAAGGTTCAAACGGCCTTATTCTTTTTATGAAGCGTGTTTTTTAAACGGGTTCAAAAAAGGACGGTTCTATTTTAAGGAGTGCCTTAAGGAACCAGCAGGGTAATTGCGTAACTATTTACTATTTTGACACTCGTCGTCGGATATAAAATGACAGTTTTTGTACGATTGCGACGACCTGACGACTAACTATTTCCGATACCAATATTATAGTCACCAGCGCATACATAATGCACACGTCTGAATTAGTTACTATGGGGAAATTTTCGTACTAGATATTTGACACCCGTAACGTAAAACGCGATCGGAGACGTTTTTTTGGTCGTTTGCCCTTGGTGTACTTAATCAAAAAACACAAAATACGTCTCGATCACGTTTGCGTTAAGGTGTCAAATAGTATGAGAATTGTTAAACGCGAACGCGATCGAGACGTCATCATCATCATCAGCCTATTTACGTCCCACTGCTGGGCACAGGCCTCCTCTCAGAATGAGAGGGCTTGGGCTATATTTCCCACGCGGGCCCAGTGCGGATTGGTAACTTCACACACACCATTGAATTGCTTCGCAGGAGTGTGCAGGTTTCCTCGCGATGTTTTCCTTCACCGAAAAGCTCATGATAAATTACAAATGTAATTTCGCACATAAATTCCGAAAAAGAGGCTCTTCTGTTTCAGAGGCGATAGGTCAAACCACTAACGGCCGTTCCCAATATTCAATCCACCGAGGGTTTTCCTTACCAATAGTTACATTTTGACACATTTTCTATGGGTAATCTGTCAAAATGTAACTGTTGGTAAGGAAAACTATCCGTGGATTGAATATTGGGAAAGGCCGTTAGCTATCATGGCTATGGATCGAGAGTATTTTGTGCTTTTTGATTACACTAAGGGCGTAGGTACATTAGACGCTACGTAGTCGTGAACGCGACAGTGACGTATTTTTTTCATTGTAAATTACATTAAACGCTTTCTCCAATCGATTCGATCGTCATCACGTCATCAACACAACAAAGATGGCGATTCAATCGCTTCGGTCGCCCGTCGTTACCCGAGAACAAGTCGGTTCTAAAATCAATGGGATCGCATTTCTTTTGTTTATGTTACGAGTTCGGAAACAGCGACATACTTAATTATAAGTGCACAGTTGCGAATTTCTCCAATCTAAAAGGTACCTTATCGGCGTACTTTAAGGTTTATTTTTCCACTTTATAAATTTACCAAATTGTGTGGCCGTTGGTGGGAATGTTATTTTGAAGGGCGTTCCATTACCTAACACATTCCGAGTAACATGTATTTATAGAAATCTGTAATGTCCTCTCAGCGAATTCATGGGAATAATAATGATCTTCTTAACCTAGTTTATGGAACTGTTAATAATAAGGCCTAATTTTGTACAGTCGAGGAAATTAATTCTTGACCCACCATGGAACGTTTTCACAGTAAACGTCATTGTGACATCACATAGCTTGACAAGGAACATCGTTATGACGTTTACTATGAAAATGTTCTTTGGTGGGTCAGGATTAATACATACATCCTTGACTGTAGATGTATTACTTTATCTACCTACACACATGTTTATAAATAAGTACTCTAAGATGGATTCAAGAGCCGAAGGAATTAAACCTGCCACGAATTTGGCTGTTTTTTTTTAAATCATAGACAAACATATCGAGCTGACGTTTCGTACAGACAATGTTTTTAATTTAATGGTTGAACAACAACGTGTTTTGTTTTTAAAATGAAAAGCGGTCCAGTGCTGCTGCTGGAACGCGTAATGAGGTTCTCAGCCCTTCTTTTCAGAACGCAAGGTACATACTCTTTCCTTCTGTCCCGATAAGTATTAGTTTTGTGGTGACGAACAACAGGCCCTGAGATCGCCCTAGATATGTAATCTTCTGTTTCTTCCTAGGTGCGCATTACCGGCGTGAATACCGTTCCGTTTTGATACTCCGAAATCGACTAATTGGGGTCTCAGACCCGACTACTCCGAAGTTGTAAGTACATTACATAAGGCACAAGTTCATGTAGGCACTGGGCTGGGCAGCTTACGTAGGTACATATTTAGTAACATGTTAAATACTAGCTGTTTCCCGCGACTTCGTTTGCGTAGAATTCGGTTATCGCTTTCCCGCGAGAACTAGGTGTATGCCATTATACCGGTTAAAAAGTAGCCTAAGTGTTATTCTGATGTATAAGCATAATTACTGTGTATTTAACAAATGTCTCCTAAACGGATAAAATTGAATTAAATACGCGTTACTTATTTGATAGAGGGACACTATAAATATAACGATAATAATTCTTATGCGAAGTACATTAGCACAAACCAGTCAAATCAATATAATATGAATTCGCGTTTTATTAATAGAACGACACCGTTCAAATAATAAACCTATTCACGGCTTTTTATTAGCCAAAACTATCTCACAAAATAATTATAATAGCATTTTTTTTAAATAACGGGAGAAAACCGAATATCCTAGACTTAGCTGCGGACTACTCGTACTTAGACTTGATAGTCACTCTATCTTCGACCGCTTTCTCCGAGAATGCGCCCACGCCTTTGGCTCAGCTCCAGACTGCCTTGTGCTCGCGTTCCCGAACTAGACTCCACTTCCTTACGCCCCGAAGACTTGATGCCCACTCCAACGCGTCTCGAAGACTACTGTTCCCTCCTACGTACGCCTCTCTTTTTTCGTAAACCCTGGCGATCCCCACCTTCAGACTCATCCCTTATGTCTTTACTCATTTCGCACCGAACCCGCCGTCCATTGTCTAGTTTCTAACTAGCCTGCTTTGTAGATATCGCCGCTCTCAATAAAACTCACCATCTGCACATCTGTGCCCTAAGCACGACTTGTCGAATCCTGCGTCACGTAAAATCGAATAGTAAACTATAACGAGTTTGTATGACGTTTGAAACAGCGCCCGCCCGTGAGCGTATTTGGAACTAAAATTTAGTATGAGATTTCTTGATCTCGATACGATAACCGTAACGTAACGCAGGATTCGACAAGTCGTGCTTAGGGCACTGGTCACCGAAACAATAGCAGTGCTAAGCACGACTTGTCGAATCCTGCGTCACGTAAAATCGAATAGTAAACTATAACGAGTTTGTATGACGTTTGGAATAGCGCCCGCCCGTGAGCGTATTTGGAACTAAAATTTAGTGTGAGACTTCTCGATCTCGATACGATAACCGTAACGTAACGCAGGATTCGACAAGTCGTGCTTAGGGCACAGTTCCAACAACGATTCGCGTCTGTTTTTACAGACTCCTCGTAAAGCCATATTGCCGGCAGTTCAAAAAGAACACATTAGAATATGCCAAATGAGGGCTATTTAACTAAAGAAAGTTTATAGACAAAGGCCTAGTTCTAGTTAATTGCCCCTAGGGATCGAGCAAATGTGAGAACGCTTGCAGCTGCAATTTGCCGGAAATTTCCTAAAACGAACTAAATTACTTTATTGTAGCCGTTTTTCGAATTCCAGACAAAAGGTCGTACTAGGTACTTGTGTTAGCGAATACATATTCCCTATAGGTAATTGTTGGAAATAAGTCATTGAAACAAATTAAATACTGTCACAGACCTTAGAGCAGGAAAGTAATGGAGATGTTAACATCAAGTCTGACCAAAATGATCAAGGCCTGTTGATTGTGTGCGTGTTTTTTGGCATTTGTGTGACAGTTTTGTTTTGGTGTGAGTTTGTAGAAACTTAATAAATTTAGACATGAGCGCAGACGTGTGCCGTACGTGTGTGTTCCTCGTCCCCCTCAAAAAGTGGCAGAAAAATTGTAGTGCATAGATAAGACAAAGGCGCCTCCCGTCTGTCTGCTTTATGTCACAGACCGACAATATTATAGTTACTTACCTAACTATCAACAACATCAATCAATCAAATCAACACGTGAACTTGCTTCCTTTATAAACTTAACTAACTCCAAGGTACTTTAACTTCTATCGAAGAGGTACTAGGTAAATCATCTATTCTAACATTATTTGACACGTGCGTACTTATTAAACATGTTTTCATTAGTAAGTAAGTAGAAATAATAAACCTAGGTAAAAAACTAAAATGCTGAATGGCAGAAGTTATTTTGTAACAATACAGCTAGCTCACAGTCAAGCACTTTTAAAGCATTTAGGCAAACTATCAGTGTCGAAAAACCTGCAAAATTTTATTTAAAGAATATTCTGAGCAATGTTTGTCTCATCTTGTAATAGGTAGATGTGTACCTATTGAACAGGGGTCGATTTTTGAATCTCACTTGGTGACAAAATTCTCATCCATGACATTGAATATCGCTATTTGCCAAAAGCCTTATTTTTGAATGTCATAACCGTCTATTAACATGCAGCTAATTTGCGTTTCTATTGTAGACAAGCGAGTCAACCAACATAGTGAATTGAGGTTAGCTGTCACTGCCAGTGGTCAAGAAGTCACTCAGTGATTCAGTGATCAATACTTAGATGTTAAGTTGGAGAAAATACTAGAAATATATAATATAAAATATGTATAAGTAGATATAAGTTAGATTTTACTGTGGCTATACCCTACCAGGGTCCATGTATAATTAGTTCTAAGACTAATGTACATGTTTGCTGAATAAATGATGATGATGATGATGATGATCTCGTTTACGAGTGGGTGGGGATAGTCGTATTTGATGACATGGGCATGAGAATTTTAGTCACCGGTGAGATTCAAAAACCGATCCCAGGGTGCCCGAATTAGTCAAGTACTCGTTGTTTTATTTTATTTTATTTTGTAATTAATTTAAGTAATTAAGGAATCATTTCCGGAATAAAAATACTTCATTTCATTTCATTTACCTACAAATGGAGTTATATAATACTAAGGGAGCGAGTTAAAAAAATTGTAAATATAAAGACAGCCACACTTACATAGGTACATTCAGAATGAACTTTTGGTCGTCAGCTAGAAACACAACACAAACACTTGCATAAAAATAAATAAACTTAATTACACAAAGGCGTACTAAGCGTGTACATAAGATGTAAGTATAAAGGAAGGTAGAAAAGTAATTTAATAAGCAGTGAAGAAAATGATCAAAGTCTCTAATAAAAAAAAATTACTCTATGGTCTGTGTTATTCGTTTCGCGGCACTTATACGACTAAACGAAAGGACGAAAACAATCGGGCCAAGACAGGATCTCGAGTCAAGTAAGGCGAAAACTGAACTATAAAAAAATCGTTACAAGGCTTTTCGACTCTGTTACTGGCTCGTAAGGTTTAATTTATACTAGTGCCTAATATAATCATGTACTCCTGAAGGATAAAGCGTAGATTGGGTCCAGTATTGGTCTAGTGGGTACTGGGTACATTGCTCGCTACAAAATGAATTGCAAACGCACGTGTCGTTTTGCGGCCCGCAATGTACTCGCTACTCGACTTCATTTCCAAAGTATACTTTGTAACAATATAAGAGGTAGGTAAAAACTTTTCGAGGTAGGTATAAGTCTTAGAGCAGGAACGGAATGGAGATGTTAACGCGCGATTTCTTCTCTGCCAAAACTCTAACATTAAGTCTGATAAAAATAATTAGGGTCTGTTGATTGTGCGCGTGTTTTTGGCTTTTGTGTGACAGTTTTGTTTTAGTGTGAGTTTGTAGGAACGTAACAAATTTTGACATAAGCGCAGACGTGTGCTGTACGTGTGTGTTCCTCGTCCCCCTCAAAAAGTGGCCGATTTTTTTTATTGTGTGCATAGATAAGCCAAAGGCGCCTCCCGTCTGTCTGATTTATGGTAGGTATAAGTGCATACACGCAAGCAGTATAAATGGTAAGAAATCTTGGGTTTCTAAACGACTTCGTTTGTTTCTAAATCTTGTCGCTTTTGTTAATTTACATTAATCTTTCACACGTCGGTATAAGTGTTTCCATAACTTGAGAATTTTTATGTATAAGGTATACATAAAGTATAGGTATACATAAGTACTAGAAAAAACCGGTCTAGAGCGAATCGGAGTCGCACACCGAGGGTTCCACTAAAACAAGGGAGCGAGGGCTAGAATAGTACCTATGTGATTCAGTAGTTACCATGAAGTTTGCTTTTGTTTTTCTATTAATATTTGTGATACTTTACGTACATTATAGAAGTGGCGGAAAGCGTCATCTCTTGTCCTATAGTGAAACTAACGTATTATTTGATGATTTCTGAAAAACTGATCTATTTATCATCATCATTAAATTTTTACTGTAATCTTTAATTAAACGTCTATTACAGGTATAATAATTTCAGATTATTCTCTCTGCAAACTTTGCATTCGGAGATAACATAAGGAGGGGGACGGTATTTTTTAATAATATTTTACATTATATTGAAAATTATTCGGCTTAATGTTTGAATGCCAGAGTCGCTTTTAATCAAAAGTTAAAACACATGCAATCGAATAATGGAAATTGTAAAGTTCCCGCGGAAATACGATCACCAAATTTTACAGAAACGAAATCACGGATAATAGCTAGGTGGGTACTGCTACCTAATTTGCACTAATTCCAATAGTAAAGTCTTGAACATACATAAGAATCTTACCTTGAATAGGCTGGAACATTGTCTACTTCACCTGCCACACACACTATTGTAGGTACACTATATTATAGTTACACTGGGTCAGTTGGTCAGTATTAGTTCTCGTACTAAAATAAACAACATCGATGACTTCATTTTATTTAGATTTTTCTGCTGACTATCCGATCACATTTCTAACAATTGTTTATGCACATACATATGTGGACACACACATTCTGCTAAATCGGCAACGGCAATGCAATAAAGTTCAAACTGCTAATAAAGCACGAATATTGACCCGCCTCGTGCAATGCCGTTTTCAACCTAAACGTTCTTTAATAGGGTCAGTTTTTAATTGTGAATATCATTGCTAAGTCAGTATAGGTACCTTAGTCATGCCATGTCACAATATATTATAGTGTTAATAATATGTGACACTTGATGCAATTAAGTAATATTTGTACATTTAGATTTCTAGGTTTAGAATAAGTTAGTTTTAAGTTTTTTTTTTACTGTTTTCATAGGTATGCTGTTTTTCTTTACATTCAGTAGGTATCTTGGTATCTTTTACAGATAATAAATATACAAGTATGAAATAATAAAAGAAAAGAACTATAATGGTCTGCTTACAATTTATTTCAACTTAGAATCACATTATAGAGTAAATCACATTTGTTGGTTTATATTGTATCTTACTTAGGTACTTATAGTACTTGATTACAATATTTTTTAATTCTTTTATAATACTTCGATAAAAATAATTATTTTTCGCCAGTAATAAGAACCTAGCTAAATAGAGATTCGATTAAAATATTTCGTAAATAGCCTTTTGGTGATTATAATTACAAATACTTGGGTTTAAAATATCTTTAAATTATTTAATTAGTACAATAACAGGTAAGTAAGCACTTTAAAGTAGGCATTAAGATTCTTAGTGCTTAGTATGCTTATACAAAAAATGTACCTACCAAAGTATGCTTTTCAATGTACTTAGTTGCTATTTCAATGCAATGCTCAACATGCATCCAAAAAAAGAAACAGTGATTTTAAATAGTCTTCCCGTTATTGTCTTTAATTTCCGCCTCTAAGCATTTAATTTTTGCGATTTCTTTGTACCTTTTTTCTGTTTTGTTTATTATGTGGTATTCAATGACGACCGGATGGCCTAGTGGTTAGCGACCCTGACTATGAAGCTTGAGGTCCCGGGTTCGAATCCCGGTGGGGCAGATATTTGTATGATGAATACGAATGTTTGTTCTCGGGTCTTGGATGTTTAATATGTATTTAAGTATGCATTTATCTATATAAGTATGTTTATCCGTTGTCTAGTACCCATAGTACAGGCTTTGCCTAGTTTGGGACTAGGTGAATTGGTGTCAATTAGTCCCATGATATTTATTTATTTATTTATTTAATAAGAGTTATTGTATTGTAAGCGTATGATAAGTATACCTAATGACTGCATGCAATTTTATTATGTAAGCTATTATGAAATGATACCATCAAATTTGATTGCATTGCATTGAAAAATGTAAAAAAAATAACTTGCGTAAAAGTAAATGCAAACTTCGGCAACTTCAGAACCCTCACTACTCTTCAAAATGCGACCTCGTTTATATTTACTTTCCTTGCTGGTTTTAAGCACTAGATACATAATGAACTATTAATATCATCTAATAAAACTAATGGTGATCCGAGAGTCCTTGGGGTGCAGCGTAAGCGGCGAGCGCGGGTCCGGCTCGAACGGTTCGACGCGCGGTTCGGCGAACGGCGCGGGCCGCACGCGCACGTGTTGCAGCAACCGCGCGAGGCAGCACTTCATCTGAATCATCGCGAAGCGCTTACCTGAGAACAAAAAAAAACCCCGACATTGTCATTTCAAAGTTCAATATTTCAAAAACGGGTGAACCGGTTTTAATGAAACTTGGCTAAGAACCATCTCGATTAAACTAGCTTTTGATTGAAAAAAAAACCGCATCGAAATTAGGCCGTTTGGGAGCTATGATGCCACAGACAGATCCACAGATACAGTCACACAGACACAGTCAGACTTATAATACCTCTCTTTTTCGTCGGGGGTTAAAAATAACGCTCACCCGTCAAAGTCACCAGTTCGGATACCATTTGTTATGGCAGTACCTGGGTGACTAGGTGACGATAGCAAGGCTGGCCAATAAATAAGTCTGAGGCGGCGCTGTGGCGCTGGGCCACTAGTTTTAGAGGTGGAAGCAGTGTGGCTAACCGTCCGGCTGGCCGTTTAACGAGTTGGCGGGCTAATTCAAATGTCTTGGCCAGGGGGGCAAGCACGCGTGCCATTTTGTCGCTTCTCGCTCAGTGCGTCCTTCACTGATTCCGTCACTATGAAAGGGACGCACTGCGCGACAAGCGACAAAATGGCGCGCCGTGCTACATGTGCAGCTTTGCTACTGTCACTACACTCTTCTCCCTCTCGCGATTAAGAAAATAGTACTTTTTGATATAAGTGCGGAAAGCACGTCATTATGCACGAGCCCTGAAGCGTCTAAGCCGGAGCCGAGAGGCAAGGGTCGAGACTCGGGACGACTGAAAATGACACTTCCGCAAGTGTACCAAACTACCAAACGACGTTTTTTAATACACTTGCGAGAAAAATTACAATGAAACCAGATGTGGTGAGCTGGCAGGAGCTCCCTATTGTCACAGTCTATACAGTCGTCCGACGAAGGCCTGTTGACAGGTCAATCGTGCGGGGGGGTGCGGGGTGCGGGGCGGGCAGGGCGAGCCCCCTTGCATACGCCGCCACTGCCCTATTAGTTAGGAACTTTCGCCCTCCTTGATACTTTGGCCATACGGTTGCGGTGTCGGCATTTACGCAAACATCAAAGGCGTCGAACCGTGGTAGGTATACGCTCTTTACACTGTGCTATCGTGGAGGAGGTGGAAGGTGAAGGCAGCACTCCGCCGCCTTCCTTCACCGGCGCCTTGGAAAACTAAGTACTAAGTTTGAGCAACCGTATTAAACAGGACTTACCGATGCAGTATCGAGGGCCGTCTCCGAAGGGCATGTAGACGCCGGGCGGCGGCGCGGGCCCGCGCCAGCGCTCCGGCACGAACGCCCCCGCTGCCGCCCAGTACTGGGACACACACAACTTAATTGTAACTCAATAGATATTTCGCTAATTTATTGAATCAGGCGTTACTTTGCGGAGGTCCATATTTATGAACTAAAAACAATGACTTTGCTCACCCGCGACCACAAGTGAAAAAAAGTTATATCTGTGCGGCAAATGTATGTTTCCATGCAACCCTGCAGACCTGCAGACATGCAGACCCTGACTATGAAGCTTAAGGTCCCGGGTTCGAATCCCGGTCGGGGCAGATGTTTGTATGATGAATACGAATGTTTGTTCTTGGGTCTTGGATGTTTAATATGTATTTAAGTATGTATTTATCTATATTAATGTTAAATTAATAATAATAATAATGGTAAATTTATGTTAATCCGTTGTTAGTACCCATAACACAAGCTTTGCTTAATTTGGGACTAGGTCAATTGGTGTCAATTGTCCCATGATATTTATTATTTATTATTATTATAATGTTTTATAAATTCCAAAGTACCCTTTTATGTAAATTCCAATTGACAGATTATTAAAATTAGAACCAAGTCGTAACGTAACAAAGACGAAGAAACTAAATTAACCTGTTCATTAATAACAGACCCCATGTTGTTGTACCTAAATATTTCTAATTGTTCTGAAACCGATAGCCGCCAACCCTTATCACAATAAAAATACACACACACACACACACACATTATTACATTATAGTGATAAGGGTTTGCGGCTATCGGTTTTAGAGCAATTAGAAATAATTAGGTACAACAACATTTTCAGTTTATATGACTAAAAAGCTTTAAATAAAACAAAATTATTTAAAACAAAAACCCGACTGCAAAAGCAATTAACCAAAACGGGAAAAACTAGCTCATTATAAGTACTTTATACATGAAGTTTGAATATTATAATTGATTTAGCAGTCGGATTTTTTGTAAAGTTGGTAAAATAACCACCTGGGGGCGACGTTACCGTGTTATATAAAGCTACAAGTTACAATTTACAAGCGGAAGTCTCGTTCTATCACCTTTTGTTAGACAGAGACTTCCGCTTGTAAATTACAACTTGTAGCTTTATAAACGGCCCTGGCAGTACCTGCTCGTCCCGCTGTATGGCGAGGGTGGGGAACAGCACCACGGTCCCCTTCTCCACGACGCAGCGCGCGCCGGGGAGCCGGTAGTCGCGCGTGCACAGCCGCTGGATGCTGGGGAACGGGGGGTACAGCCGCAGCGTCTCTGGTGGGGTCATGACAAACTGTTACATCTCAAGATAAGCTTCCTAGTGTCCGACATTGCCCTAATAACTAGTGAAAATATACTTCATTTACATAATAAAAGCAATTTACAATGACATACAATGACAATGCAAAGAAAAATTCGTTAAGCAGCTGGACTTGAACCAACAACCTCGGTAATCCGTACCACACCGTCGTGTGGTACGGATTACCGAGGTTGCATTGTCATTGTATGTTGAATTTCATTCTATGAATGTTTCATAAAAATAAAAACAAAAATAATCAATAAATCGATTATTTTCATTAATTTACAATGACATTAAATCTAAGCTAAAACTAAACAAACTAAAACTTGAAACTAAATTAAATCTAAATAAGACCCCCGTGGCATAGTGCCCAAAAGGCTAGCAGCGTTGCCTCGCTGAATAGCGATGCTGATTCTTTGAGAGAGAAAATTGCCAGCCCATTGGTCACAAGTGGCATCGACTAAGCGCTAGTTAACAACTTTAATAACTAGTTGGCATCATCAGTTCACTTTAATAGTAATAAAAAATATTACAACGCACGTGCTCGAAAAGTGAAGCTTTACGTGGGTTCATATTCGTAGAAAGTCGGTCGTTGCACACTTGCGAATACGAGCGCAAATATATTATGTTGACCCATGTTATGTGGCAATTTCCTCGCAAAATGCATTGTAAAACATTGCAAAATACATTGTAGGACATTCGAGTAGAAATTTAATGTAAGCAATTCCCAACACGTGTCGGTTTAAAACACTCAATTACACTCGCGTTTTAAGATCACCGACACTCTTTGGGCCTACTATCCGCACTTGTAATATAAATACGTAACTATTAACAAAAAGTAAAATGGCCTTCAATAAAAATATAAAATTATCCCCTAATCTAAAGGCACCGGTTTTATGGTATAGCACTAGCTCAAACATGAAGTCGGGTCGGGATATTCTCTGAATGAAGCACCCAGCTTCATATACTTGTGTGTGTTAGACCACAAAACTGATGGCTTTCAGAGGATTATTTCATGTTCTATATTCAACCAAGCTTACTAAGTAATTAAAATCCACTAGTACTCATAGCGTACCTTGTATCACCATTTCCATATATTCCAACTCCTGCAGAACTTCATAAGTCATCTCCCTCTCCCCCAGCACATCCTGTATCTCCTGTCTCATCTTCTCCTGGACCTCAGGGTTAGCAGCCAGCTCCAGAAGCAGGAAGGCCAGTGTCGACGACGTGGTCTCGAAGCCGCCGAGGAATATTATGAACGCGTTCGCTGATATCACCATGTCCGCTGAAACGTACAATTAAAAGGGTTTTTAATACATTTGCTCAAAAAGTGGTAACTGCTTTTTGTGGCTACGTATCGTGTGGAAATTTGCATTTTTCGCACTAGTGCTTTTTACTTTTCCAATGCGCAGGTGGAGGAGGGGACAGGGAAACTCGCGCCAGGCTCACCGCCTTCGGTTTTGGTTTTGGATAAGTTTGTAAAGATTTGATTGCCTTAAAGATCCGTTTTTGGTCTTCGATTACATTAGACGCTCTGAGCCTCTAGTTTAATTTGTTTACCCAAAAAAATTACCCGAATACTATGAGAATAGTGTTCGCGTTTACGTCTGAATTACTATGGGCAAATCGGCAGCGCCACTAGCGGCACATTTTGACATGTTAACGCGAACGCGAACGAAAGGTTTGTTGCAATAATTGCAACGTGATGGCTCAGCCCCCCTACTACGAAGAGCAAAATTCGAACGTCGTATCGTGCCGTCCCGCTCAAGCTTATATTATTTAATACGAGAGTGAGCGGAACGATACCATACGAACTTCGATTTTCGAATTTCGTAGTAGTCCCCCAGCGATGTAGCTACAGCCGGTTGGCCGTAAGGTTTCATTCTGCTCGAGCTAGCGTAACAATTAATAATCATCTGAGAACACTTACTAATTTCCACGTAGTCCTCGTCTTTGTCGGTCTTGTTGTTGTTTCTGTCGTCGTTGCGAAGAGCCATCATCATATCGATGAAGTCGCCACGTCTCTCCACAACGCCTGCAAAAAAGGCAACCGCAAACATTCAACGTCTTGATTTAATAGTACTTTTTGATTTAAGTGCGGAAAGTAGTCATTTTGCACGAGTCGCCAAGGTATCTAGGTTTAGGCCTGAGCCGTGAGGCGAGGGTCGAAACTAAGAGACGACTGAAAATGACACTTCCGCACGTGTACCGAACAAAAAAAAATTAATGACATTGAGGCAGTGGGCCGGCGCGAGCTGTCCTACCACCACCAGCCGGCGCCCGCCTGAGACAGACGGCGGCACGCGGTTAGCTGCTTCCACCGGCGCCTTGGAAAAGTAAAAAGCAGTAATGCGAAAAATACAGCTTTCCGCACGATACGCAGCTACAAAAAGTACCACTTTTTGAGCAACTGTATTAAAAAAACCTTCTCCCTTTTTGAAGTCGGTTAAAAAAGATTGTACCTATTGTATTATTTTATTTTGAGGTGTCGTGGGTTCAAACCCCGGCTCGCACCTCTGAGTTTTACGGAATTTATATGCGAAATTACATTTGTAATTTACCATGAGCATTTCGGTGAAGGAAAACATCGTGAGGAAACCTGCACACTCCTGCGAAGCAATTCAATGGTGTGTGTGAAGTTCCCAATCCTCACTGGGCCCGTGTGGGAACTATAGCCCAAGCCCTCTCATTCTGAGAGGAGGATGTGCCCAGCAGTGGAACGTAAATAGGCTGATGATGATGATGATGATTTTGAGGTTATACTTAATTTTAGCAATTCATTTCAGCTTATATGCGAGAACGGTTACATTTCATTCAATAAAGTAAAGTAAGTAGGTACAGAATTCCTAAAATCTGGAGTTAATCTGAAGATATTACGGATTAAATAGGAAGCTATTATGCTACGCATATTCATAGACATTTCAAATACGACACGAGTATTCATTGGAAGGCTTTGGAATAATTAACGTTCAATAACCTCCGGCTTAGTCTTCTCATCAATAATTTCTTCGCTTCATAAGAAGGTTGAATTCGTATTTAGGTATTTCATTCATATATTCCTAACTTAGTTATAACTATTGGGCTTGAGTGAGTGCAAAGAGTTCAGTCAATTAAAAAAAAAATGTTTTTTGTTTCAAAGTGTGCTAGCAATATATAATTATACCACCAATGCTTTGTAGGGTTCGATTACATGTATGTACGTCTAACCCAGCTCGGTTCAAATCATCCTCACGTTTTTGTATGGTCGTCTGGGTGAAAATGGGGATGGAAGTTTGTATGGAAAAGTGTAATTTTTTTAAGTTACGATTATGAAACTCAGACAATGGAAGGGATAGGAAGGATTTTGAAAAATTCTGAAGTTCTGCCACAAGAGCGAAGCCACAAGCGAAAGCTATATCGATATTATACTTACCGTTCTCCCGATCTCGCAACACGCTTGTTACGATATTGTAGAAGAAGTCGTGCGTCTTCTGCGGTATTATCTTCATCCTGAAGAACAGGCAGAAGGCTGGCCAGAACTGACGCATGGTTCTGAAAGGTATAGAACGTAGCCTCAGTTATGTGCATTATTCAAGGCGCAGTGGTTCCTAGTTACCCCAGAAGGGGTAAAACTGTACCACAAAATGGGGTAAATATTTCACAGGGAGCTCCAAAAATGTTATGTGGTAACACGTAAAGGACAGATATATATGTCAGGGCACAAACGAGACAATCAACGGTAAATGAATTTTATTGAAGTTTTGCGTTTTTGAGGTATCAACAGCCCAGATAACAAATCTAGAGTACCAGAATCCGAAACCAGTGACTAATCCAGAGCTCTCAGAGTATAGCCATTTCAGATACTATGATGAAATTTATGCAATTATAAAAGAGACACTCACTTCTCAAATAATCCAGACAGTGACATTTCATAGAAGGCGTGCAGGGCCACAGCAAACGGATCATTTTCATCATCCATGACTTGACTCTTGACTCCGAAAGCGCAAGGCACTATGGCGTCAGCTGTGTACCCTCCCATCAGCTTCTCGGAGTCTACTAGCACTGCATCATCATCGTCGCTGGTCTTCACATGCTTGGATCCAGCTTTAGTCGGCAATGCTACGACCCTTTTGAGGAACTCCTGGGCTGTGTTCTCAATTATCGGGAACATGCCCTTCAACTTGTTTGGTCTGAAATGTGAAGTTATTAAATTACTTTTCCATCGCTCAACTTCGTGTTAAATCTTAACAAAGATCGTACTTTTAAACTTCATACACCCTTCCACCTCCTCGTTGAAAAATAATCCTAGATCCATAAGACCACCACCATTACCACTACAGGAGTCTAGAACATTTAATACAAGCGAGGCAGCGGGTTTAGGATGTCTGATATAGAGGATTCTTTCTTCTACAGCAGAAGCAATACCTTTGCTATTTAGTAAACTAGAACTCACGAGAATATGGGTGATATCTTGACCCTCAACCGACTCCACTCTTGGCTTCGCAGGAACAGCACCGACCCGGCCACTAAGAGCACCAGCAAAAGTGGCGAGTCCAGAATTTAAATTCTAGAGGGGTCTTACGAAGGCGAGGCAGCCAAGGAGAGGACTATAGTCATAAAGTTTCCCTTAAGACTTGGGACTGCGGTGGACCCAGTTGCTCAGGGAAAAAGCCATCCATCTCTCCTACAGACGCCACCTCTATGTCTGATTCTATTCTGACCATATCGAGGATTATTTCTTCTGCAGCCTCTGTACCATAACGGTTTAGTAAACTAGAACTCACGAGAATATGGGGGAGATCTTGGCCCGCAGCCGCCTCCACTCCTGGCCTCGCAGGAACAGCACCGACCCGGCCAGCGGGTCCACCTCCTCGTTGAAGAAGAAGCCTCGGTCCACGAAGTGTGCGAAGTCGGTGACGCAGACCCGCTTGATGAGCGCCGGGTCCCGGATGACCAGCGTGCGTTGGAAGAACTGGTGGGTGCCTGGAAAGTTGTCAGCCATTCATTCATTGGGCAGCCAAAGAATATTAAGATCATCGTCGACAACCAGTCCCAACGGAAGGCCAGCGCTGACTGCTGAGTTGGGACTATTTCGTGACAATTTTGTCAATTGAATAAGTCGTTTTTTTTTAAGTGTTGTACTTATAAGCAGCTGTGTAAGTGCCCAGGGCCCCCAGAATTGTGGGAACTCAAAACTAGATTTCGGTACTGTCGTTTTTTTTCCTTCTTCGAGAAACCCCGAATATTATTTTACAACGAGGCCAGATGCCCCGTATATGTATTCCAAGATGACGTATTTTCCTTAAAATTAGATAAGAGGTACAGTAAGTGTTTTTTAGGGTTCCGTACCTCAAAAGGAAAAAACGGTACCCTTATAGGATCACTTTGTTGTCCGTCTGTCTGTCTGTCAAGACCGTTTTTCTCTGGAACGCGTGGAGGCAGGATGCTGAAATTAATATTAAATACTCAAACCCGCGGTCCCTTGAAGCTGTGAAAAAATCAAGCATCTAAGTCAAAGCAATCAAAAGATACAGTCATTAAAAAAGTAGTTTCCATACAAATTGCCGTTTTTTGAAAACCTAAAGGGTACTTTCAGTTGTCCTAGAAACTTGAAATTTGGTATGAAGGTAGCTCTTATAGTACAACCACTCAGAAAATTCTCAATATCTTAAATTTTTATGTCTGTCTCTAGATTTCGAGGACCAATATAAGTTGACCCCACGCTGTGTACATTTTGCTTAGGAGCAGGGCTCTGCTAACACTGGACTTCTTAAAACACTGGGGAAAAGCGTTAAAATCTTTCTAGTCCGACTCGCAATTGGCCGGTTTTTTTTAACTTTCACGACGCACCAGACAAGATAAATTGTTTCATCATCATCATCACCAGACTTTTTTTCGTCCCACTGCTGGGCACAGGCCTCTTCTCAGTATGAGAGGGCTTGGGCTATGGTTCCCACGCGGGCCCAGCGCGGATTGGGAGCTTCACACACACCATTGATTTGCTTAGCAGCGTTAAAAATACCTCACTCAAAAACTTATCTTTGAAAACTAGAGCACGAAATACCAACTGAGTTTAAACGAACAGTAATGTACTTTCCAATCGCGGACGCTATAATTATTGCGATACCTAGATTTAACCTTGAGCTCAATTTCGCCTGATGGGTGAAGGCAAGTGACGAAAGCAAAGTGATGGAGGTGATAGAGCCAGCTCGAGCTCAAAAGAATAAGAAAAAGAGAATACCTACTGGGTGCATGAATTTCTAATAGCTTTTAAATCACCTTTTAATCAATATTTAGCGTTCGGATCGGAGTCTTTAGTGAAAATTTTATGTCGCAACTCGCAAATACTCGCAATACCATTGTTGGCGACTGGCTGCGATGCGACCTCTTCATAGTTTATTTGTCACTTGTTTCCTTTTTACACAACTGCCCAAAGAAAAAGAGTAGGTACGTATTGTTTTCAGGGTTCATCATCATCATCATGTCAGCCGAAAGACGTCCACTGCTGGATATCATCATCATCATCATCATCAGCCTAATCTAGTCCACTGCTGGACATAGGCCTCCCCTAATGAGCGCCACAGCGCCCTGTCTTCAGTTTGCCGCATCCAGCATCTGCCTGCAGTCTTTCGCAGATCGTCATCCCACCTGGCCGGAGGGCGTCCTACAGGGCGTGCTGGATATAGGCCTCCCCCAAGGCTCTCCACTCAGACCGGTCTTGTGCTTTCCGCATCCACCAGGGTTCATTTGAGTATGTAATTATGTGAGTTTCTTTATATGCTTTTTTACGTTTTATGTCAGGTTGTGTTTTGGTTGCTCTGATCTTTCGGTCTTAATACCGAATTTGTGCTCTAATATTAATAAATTAAAAATATCACCCATCAGTCACCAATTTTGTATGGAGATACTCTGAGTGTGAGTGAGAAAATATAACGCTAATAAATATGTATGTACATACATGATTTTTTTCCCATGCATTTGTCTTCGAATTCGTGTGTGGTGTGACGGCAAATTTAAAACCGGACAAGTGCGAGTCTGACTCGCGCACGAGGGTTCTGTACAAAGATTTTAACGCTTTTCCCCAGTGTTTTAAGTTGTCCAGTGTTAGCAGAGCCCTGCTCCTAAGCAAAATGTACGCAGTGTGGGGTCAACTTATATTTGGTCTGTAAAATCTACAATTTTTAGATTTTGAGAATTTTCTAAGATAAGTGTGGGTTGTAAGATCTACCTTCATATCAAATTTCAAGTTTCTAGGACAACTGGAAGTACCCTTCAGGTTTTCAGAGTACGGAAATTTGTACGGAAACAACCTTTTTAATGACTGCATCTTATGATTGCGTTTACTTAACAATTTTATTTTTTCACAACTTCAAGGGACGCAGGCTTGAGTATTTGATATTAATTTCACCATGCTACCTCCACGCGTTCCAGAGAAAAAGGGTCTTGACAGACAGACAGGCAAACAGACGGATGTCAAAGTGATTCTATAAGGGTTTCGTTTTTTCCTTTTGAGGTACGGAACCCCAAAAACGTGAGGCCGTGACCCTTCTCTCCCCTAATTTAGGACTGCGTCGGCGCCTGAGATGCAGCTACTTACTTGTGAGAAAGTTGAAATATTGGAAAAGGAAACGACCAACACGCAGCCATTCGCATCATTTGATAGCATGACGCCTATGCACCAGAGCGACGCGGCGGAGGCGCTCCAGTGCTCATGGTTAGAGCCACAGAACTTTATCGGGATAGAAGGAAAGAAGTCAACGATTTCTATGAAAACAGAGGGTAGTAGATATTTTGACTTCACGAGTGTACCTCTAATTTATTGAGGCCAAAATGTCTATGCGTTTTCTGTAATTTAGTGAGGAAAAACTCCAACTTTTGTAGTGGTGTTTTGAACAGTTAACTGTTGAACAACGAGGTATTTTATGACGTTGTCAGTCCTTCTTTTAGGCACACGAGTTAACGACAATTGACTATATTTTACACGCATGAAAAAAAACTAAGGCACTGATTAAAATTGTGTAAATAAATGTTATGTATTTTTTCCCCATCTGTTTTCGAATTACTGAGAAACGTGTGTGATAGTTTGACTATTAATTGAAATATTAGGACCAAGATATTGTTATTTATTATTATAACAAAAAGTAAAAAACGCGCAGAAAAATAAGATTCACAACTTACCCAAAAACTTTAGATCTTTGTACTTATTATAGATCCTCCTGAAGCACATGCCTCCTTGTTCTTTAAAAAGAACCACGGATAAGATATGTCCTACCAAAGGCACGGCCGGGGGAGAAAATACCCCCCGATTCGACCAATAATCGTGGTCGTAAGTCAACACGACCAAAATAAATGAAAAAAACACAGCGCACCCGAACATATACCACAAAAACACATATCCGAAAGTCCAGTGTTCCATGCACCAGGCTAATAACACTAGTAGTTGCACTGCGGAACGTTTGAACCTGAACATTTTGGTCATGTTATGATCATCTTAGTCCAGTAGGAAATAATCTTTTTCCATTTTTTATTTTATTTCACTGTTATATTTCTGCACTTTTCGCACACAAGCATTATAATCAGCTGAATATCCCGGACATTGTGCTTTTTTATTATTTTCACAACTAAATATTTAACACCTGTTGATAAACCATTTTTAATTTTGCGTTTTCAATTCCTTCAACTTTTTCAATCACTTCACTGTAATCCCATGCCAACGCAACGCCACTTAAAAACAAAATATAACTGGCCCGTTTCAATTTTAAGAAAAAAATCAGCTGTCAATTTAGAATTTGGAACGGTGTCATGGCGCCCGACCGGGTTTAACGTTTGTGCTCAAAAGCCAAATGCGCTAACAAGTGCTAGCGCAACCAGATGATGCTGTAACAGAGAAAGTTCGACAGAGACGCAATAGGTTTGGCTTACTATTACCGGAATTTACTCTAGTGCCATAAGCTACAGGTTATAGAATATATGCCTAGAGAGTTTAATACGTTAGATAGAATAAATTAAATTTCACTAAATTAAAAAAAAACCTAATTCAAATATTTGTAAGTTGCCAGTAGTGCCAGTTTTAGAGTACTTACATACTTTATGTTTTTGTAACCCCCAAAACATTATTTTTAGGCATACAAGAATCAGTGCCATAAGTAGATCAGTTGCGGCAATGATACCCTTGGGTCAAGGATGTTATTATCAGAGTTGAAGCTGTCAACTTCCAGTCTTTCCCAATATTTAATCTATCTCTTATTTTGAGCTATCGACTATAATTAAACGTCTATTTTAAATTTTACCGTCTCATAAACTTAATGTCGGTAGGCTTGGATGATGGGCGATCTACAGATAGCAAATTCTTGTATTTTATATTTTATCAAATTCGACAATAGACCAAAAGAAGAGATGACACACCAGAAGTGAGCAGACCGGAACGGATAAAAGGAGAGTTATGGCTATAGGAAAAACAACGAACAAAAGCCCACTTAGAAAAAAGTCCCAAACGAAAAGCAACATTTGTAGAGAAGATTGGTAGAGACCCATAAACGGATAAATCCGTATTTGTTATCGAATTAGATTGTTTGTAACCTGTGTTTTTATTGTTTACATTCACTTGTAAGAGTCAGCTTTAATCAATTTCAAACTTACCCCTCACTCCAAATTTCACTCAGGGTCATGCGAAAAAATATCGACTAGGCACGTTTAGAATACGGCCCTGGAGCGGGGGTCTAATCTTGCGCCACGAGGGCCGATCATCTTGACCCAAATTGCTCAAACTATTTACACATAGGTTCATGGAACTGCCCTACGCCCCCGCTCATCACAATCGGCGGCTAAGGTCTTTCACACACCAGGGGGGCTAGCACGCGCGCTATTTTGTCGCTTGTCGCTCAGTGCGTCCTTCACTGATTCCATCACTATGAAAGGGACGCACTGCGCGACAAGCGACAAAATGGCGCGCCGTGCTACATGTGCAGCTGGCGAGAAACGACAGATGGCTTTCAGAAAGAGCAACTGTTTTTTTCTGACCTCATCTGTTTTTTAACCCCCGACGAAAAAGACAAGTCTGTGGCATCATAGCTCCCAAACGGATTTACCGATTTAGATGATGTTTTTTCAGTCGAAAGCTAGTTTTATCGAGAAGGTTCTAAACTAAGTTTCATTAAAATCGGTTCACCCAGTTTTGAAATATTGAACTTTGCAATGACAGTGTCGGGAGTTTTTTAACTTTTCTAAGTTGGTTAGGTTGTTTTCTCTTGTTATCTGCGATAAAACACAGTACGACCCTTTCCAGGTACTAAGTACTATAACAAGATAAGAGAAAGACGCGCAAAGCCACAAGAAAAATGGCGATCCAAGAATTGGCCGTGTCATAAGCGCCGTGAGTCGCTTCGAGAAAAGGATGGTACACATCTGTGTCTGACGACTTGGCGGGGCACTACCCTAGTCCCCAGATTTTCTTACCCACACTTAATGTAAATTGTAGGTCCTGGAGTCTGCCTAGCTAGACCAGAGCTCGAGCCCTAAAAGTTTTACATAGACTCATATCATAATCAAATCATAATTGCATAGAAACTAAAATACCTAAATAACATAACGGAAACTCCAATACCAAATAATATAACGAAACAGATACGCATGAAAGTGCAAAATCAATACGTGATTTGAAACACGTTTTTTAATACAGTTGCTCAAAAAGTGGTACATTTTGTAGCTACGTTTCATGCGGAAAGTTGTATTTTTCGTACTAGTGCTTTTTACTTTTTCAAGGCGCCGGCGGGTGGTGGTGGGGCGGCCCGCCGCCTCATTGTAATTTTTTCGCAAATGTATTAAAAAACGTCGTTTGGTACACGTGCGGAAGTGTCATTTTCGCTCGTCCCGAGTCTCGATCCTCGCCTTGCTTCTCGGGCCTAGACACCATGGGACTCGTGCATAATGACATACTTTCCGCACTTATATCAAAAAGTACTATTCCAATCGCGCGAGAAAATACATCTTAAGTACACAACCTACTACGTCCAAAACGCTTTCTGATTGAACGTGACCATGGCCATTCACCAACTTACTGTAAAGAAGAGATTTGTGACGTATGTATGTCTGCTGACTTTCTCGATGGAATTTGCAAATTATATGGCTTGACACGGTGCCGCATGTTTACAGCCTTACCCTGTTATTCATAAACCTATATTAACTAAAATGCCGTTAAAGTTCGTTTGTCCTTTTTTGTCACATTGACATTTCCGTTAGTAAGAAGAGGACAAGACCTATTTTAGCTAATAAAGGCTTGAGTGACGTTTATGAATAAGGCCATAAGGGTAAGTCAATGATCAATGATGATATATATGTATTGTAATATTTGAGTTTGTGTTTTTCTAATAGATTGTTAATTGAGCGTTATATTTAATAAATCATATAGGCTTCCTTAGGACCATAAGTGTGTTACGTCCAAAAATATACTTATACGTTACAATTTGGTTGTACCCATACATATACTTATACGTTACAACTTGGTTGTACCCATACATATACTTATACGTTACAACTTGGTTGTACCCATACATATACTTATACGTTACAACTTGGTTGTACCCATACATAATTACGTAAGTGTTGAAGGTTTGTATAAACAGCCACTGCTTACGATACGTATTATACGGCTCTTTAGTCAAGTCAAATTCATAATTGCCTTTTCAATTCAAAAATCCGCTAGGATCGCTAGAGGCGTGTGAGATCTATCTCCTAGCGGATTTTTGACAAGCGATAAACCAATGAAAATAATCGTTTTTATTGATTATTTTTGTTTTTATTTTTATGAAACATTCATAGAATGAAATTCAATATACAATGACAATGCAAAGAAAAATCCGTTAAGCAGCTGGACACCAGCTGCTTAACGGATTTTTCTTTGCATTGTCATTGTATAAGCGATAAACCCTCATTGAGTGAGATTTCAATTGGTAGTAACATGCTAGTAACATTGTAAGAGCTAATGTAACTTGTTTTTAGAAAAAATGACTTTGTGCCAAGTTTCTTGCGGCGCATTCCTCTTGGCAACCACGGTCTTTCCGAAAGCGCTGGTAGACTTCTGGCAGCTGGACACCAGCTGCTTAACGGATTTTTCTTTGCATTGTCATTGTATAAGCGATAAACCCTCATTGAGTGAGATTTCAATTGGTAGTAACATGCTAGTAACATTGTAAGAGCTAATGTAACTTGTTTTTAGAAAAAATGACTTTGTGCCAAGTTTCTTGCGGCGCATTCCTCTTGGCAACCACGGTCTTTCCGAAAGCGCTGGTAGACTCAAAAAAACTACGTGTAAAAGAGCATTCAACTGCCTATTTGCTGAATAAAATTTTGAATTTTGAATTTTTGAATTTCTAGCTAGCTAGATTTTACGCAGGTACTTGGGTCACAAAGAAACAGAAGTATAAAAAACGAGATACGTTTATTTGACGACGTTGTTTATTTAATTGTCGACGACGATAACGCCTTCTGGCCGCTATTTCACCAACTTTACAATTGTCAGTTTTCAATGACAGTTCGGTGTCAACTGCTGACTTGAAGAGCTTTTGTTTTTGCGCGCTTCATATTGTCGAAGGAATGTAGATCGAATTGACATATAAAACTGACAATTGTAAAGATGGTGCTTCGTGGGTTTTGGTTAATTGTCGACGACAATGACGCCTGGGGCTTCCTGGGTCTTAGGGGCCTCGCGGCTCAGCTGGATGCCGGTCTGGCTCTCAATCCAGTCGATGTAGGCGCTGGTGCGAGTGAACACTGGATGAAAACAAGTATTCATTGTTGTATTGATCTTTGCCAGTAATTTATAGGATTTTTTTGGATGTCCAACCTTTTTTTGTCGGACAGTGAACGTGTTAACATGTACAAGTTACTCTATCTGTACCTATAAAACAGTGCCGTGACTGACTGACTGACAGACAACGCACAGCCTAAACTACTGGACCTAGAGACTTGAAATTTGGCGAACATACACCTTGAGTATTCTAGAGGTGCACTGAGAAGGGGTTTTTCGAAATGCCCACGGGATAGGGAACTACCCCATTTTGAAATAATTCAAACCGCGGGGCATAAGCTAGTAGTTTTCCAAAAATAAGGATAATGATTATAATTATGTTATGATAGTAAAGTTGAACAAACTTACAGGCAGTGCCTTCAGCTTCGCCAGAGGTCGCCACAATACCAATTTGCACGCCGCCGTCAACCAGAGGGGCGCCGGTGTCAAACTGCAACGTAAACAGAACAATTACAATATAGTGCTTGCACTGTTGTGTTCCGGTGTGGAGAGTAAGACAGCCGGTGTAATTACGGGCACAAGAGGCATTTCACCTTAGCTCTCTAGGTTGGCAACGCATCTGCAAACCCCCCGGGATTGTGGGTGTCTATGGGCAGTGGGGATCACTTACCATCAGGTGACCCACTTGCTCGTTTGCCTTCCTTGTCGTATAAAAAAAAATAGTCAAATTTAAAACTGAAACGTAAATATACAGAAAGACCAGAAAAACGAATTCTCGAACTGAGATTCGAACCCAAGACCTCCACCATACCGCGGCGTCGCGCTACCAACTGCACCATCCGAGCACTCATTCATTGGTAACAGCGAAAAACTATAGCCTAAGCCTTCTCATTCAGAGAGGAGGCCTGTGCCCAGCAGTGGACCTTTAATCACAAACTTTTCAATCTTACTTAAGGGCGACGACCAGATAGATAGCCTAGTTAGGGACCCTATCTATGAAGCTTGAGGTCCCGGGTTCGATCCCCAGTCGGGGCAGATGTTTGTGTGATGAATACGAATGTTTGTACTCGGGTCTTGGATGTTTAATAAAATATGTCTATAGATATCTTCTTCACTTCAAAACTTACCCTAGAGACCGAGAGGTCATCTCCAGCGGTCAAAGCCAGGTCGTTAACCTCGATGATTTCCACATCATAGCAGCTCAGGTCGTCACCAGGAGCTGAGAGGCAATAACTGATTACAACAGCATACATACATGGAGACAATAAAGCCGCCAGCCCTAGGGCAGGGTTTCTCAAAGCGGGGTCGCGAACCCCCAGGGCCGTATTTTATAAAGCTACAAGTTACAATTTACAAGCGGAGTCTCTTCTCATAACCTAACCAACTTAGAAAAGTTGAAAAACCCCCGACATTGTCATTTCAAAGTTCAATACTTCAAAAACGGGTGAACCGATTTTTAATGAAACTTAGATAAGAACCATCTCGATTAAACTAGCTTTCGATTAAAAGAAACTGCATCGAAATCGGTCTGCCCGTTTTCGAGCTATGATGCAACAGACAGATACACAGGTTAAACCTATAACACCCTTGTTATTGGGTCGGGCGTTATTTCAAGGTTAATAGAACGAGACTTCCGCTTGTAAATTGTAGCTTGTAGCTTGTAGTTTTATAAAACACGGCGCAGGGGTCCGCCAGTGATCGTAAAGGGTTCCGGATAAGATTTAAGATGCATTCACATTCGTCTGTTTGTGTCGTGACGCATCAGTGCCCTAAGCACGACTTGTCGAATCCTGCGTCACGTAAAATCGAATAGTAAACTATAACGAGTTTGTATGACGTTTGGATCAGCGCCCGCCCGTGAGCATATTTGGAACTAAAATTTAGTATGAGATTTCTCGATCTCGATACGATAACCGTAACGTAACGCAGGATTCGACAAGTCGTGCTTAGGGCACAGAACAGTGGGGGTTGATTTTTGAATCTCACCTGGTGACTAAATTCTCATCCATGACATTGATATCACTATTTGCCAAAAGCCCTATTTTTTAACGTCATAGCATGCAGCTAATTTGCGTTTCTGTCATAGACAAGCATGTCAACATAGTAGATTGAGGTTAGCTGTCACTGACAGTGGTCAAGAAGTCCTCTCAGTGATCTCGTTTACGAGTGGGTGGGGGCAATCGTATTTGATAGCATATAGGCATGAGAATTTTAGTCACCAGGTGAGATTCAAAAATCGACCCCCAGTTTCATACATTTAATATGGTTCCGTTCATATTTCTCTGATGCAGCGTGTTGTGACTACCATATTTTAAAATGTATGAAATCGAATCTGTTCTAATGCGTCACGACACAACACGCCAGACAAATGTGAATTATGTGAATGCGGCTTTACGCGGTTTAGATAAATACGAAAAACTGAAATCTACTTACTTATACTTAACCAAAATTAAGATTGAAATTGACCGAAATTGCCGCAGAAGCCGACTCAATTTGTTATAAGTAATTACGGGCACAAGAGGCATTTCATCTTAGCTCTCTAGGTTGGCAACGCATCTGCGAACCCTCCGGGGTTGTGGGTGTCTATGGGCAGTGGTGATCACTTACCATCAGGTGACCCATTTACTCTTTTGCCTTCCTCGTCGTATAAAAAAAAATACCCACCCGCGGTAGCGGTGATTTTAGTTTTACAGCAGTGCTGCAGTGGCGTAGGGTCCATAGAACCCTAATTTGCACTGGTTTGCCCAATATTTACAAAATAGAACAACGTAAGCTCTATCTTTGTATCTGCTTTACTTAACCACGGAAATATCTGACGTTATAGTGGCCTTTAACGAGCTCCTGAACCCTATACTGCGTCTGATTCAGTTAGCATACCTAATATCAGTATACGTACTGTTGTCGTCGTTTTCTCCGTAGGCGCAGAAGTTGCCAGAAGTGCCGACATCATCGTCCTGAGCAGGCAGGGGGATCACGGCGATGTTATCTGGAACAATACGTGACATTAACCATCTTCACAACACAATCTGAGGCCCTAGGGCCTAGGCCTGGCTTGTCTAGGTCTAGACTTAGGCGCAAGCGAGGTAGGAGCTAGCAATGTAGACTCTAGAAAGGGAGATGCTAGCGAGGTATACGTCATTGCTATCGGTATTATATTATTTACGTAGCTTAATGCGGTGGGTGGGATCATGGATCAGTTAAGTTATTTTTCACACCACCTGCTCGACAATGGGCATAGTTTCATTCAGTTTAGTATCCACCTTATGCACGTGTGCGCTTTCTAGCCACACTGGGGCACAGTATTCGGCAGCCGAGAAGACCAGTGCCGTGGCCGACGTACGCAGGCAGTCAGCGGATGCACCCCAGGTGGTACCGCAAAGTTTGTGGAGGATATTGTTTCGCGAGGAGACTTTTAAGGCCAGTTTCTGGAGGTGTTCTCTGTACGTGAAAGTCCTATCCAAAGTAACCCCAAGGTATTTGGGGAAACTGTTGTGCATCAGCAATTTACCTCTGAAGGACACGGATGGCTGGTAGTTTGCGAGCCAGTTGTTAAGGTGGAAGCTGGCCACTTCCGTCTTGCTCGTACTTGATATTAAACGCCACGCGTCAAAGTATTTATTGAACCTCACTAAATCGGATGATAATACGTCTTCACCAGTCTTGAAGTCCTTACTTTGATAAACGAGTGCTATATCATCAGCATATACGAATTTAGATGCCTCAGTTGGCGGCAAGTCGTGGATGTATAGGTTGAAGAGAATTGGGGCAAGTACAGAGCCTTGTGGTAGCCCGTTGTTTAGTCTTCTCTTGCGGCTTCTAGAATCTCCAAGGTAAGGTATTCTCTATCACTAAGCATACTCATAATTAAGTCTGCAATTTCTCTGCTTGGGATCGCTTTGAGAATCTTGTATATTAGACCTTGTTTCCAGACAGTATCATATGCTGCGGTTAGGTCGACAAAGACTGCAGTGGACTTTAGCTGTCTTTGGAATCCATCCTCGATATGAGTGGTTAGGGCTAGGACCTGGTCCGCACAACTTCTTCCCTTTCTAAAACCGGCTTGCTCTAGAGGAATGACGGCATCTACGTGTGGCGCGATTCTAGAAAAAATAAGGCGTTCCAATAGCTTGTATGTACAGCTGAGAAGAGAGATCGGTCGGAAGTTTTCAGGTCGGTCGTCCGCTTTTGCCAGCTTGATTTCCTTCGGTAGGCGGTTGTTTTGCACTATATAGTCGAAAAAGGCCGCAAGCCAGCTTACGCTTGCTGGACCCATGGCTCGAATAAATTCGTTAAACATGTTATCGGGTCCTGCAGCTTCGCCGTATTTTTGAAGCTTTATGCCATCCGCGACTTCGCCAACACTAAAGGGTCTTGAGAGGTGCTGGTCTGTTGGGGCATTCCTTTTGGCAGTCGTCAAGGCTTTCTTCACCTGTCTCGTCAACACCTTGTCCCGCTTTACTCTGGTTACATCCACCATCCTGTTCGCAATAGCATCAGGCCCAACACTCGACACAAGTTTTTGTGGATGTTGTTTTCCCGACAGACGACGCAAAACCTTCCACGCCTTCCTGCTCGATCTTTTTTCTTTTGAAATCCATATTGCCAACCATAGATTCCCTATTCCTTATTTCACTATGATTGAGTCTCACGGTAGTTTCATGTTAAAAGCGGCAAATCTTTACGGAAAGCCCTTTCTTTTTATTGTCTCGCAGTAGGTGAGAAAAGTAGAGTATATTCCTCAGGGATAAATATGTTTTGTCTTGGGCGCGATTAAATCCTTCGCTGCACTCAGGACCCAATCTCATAACACCCTCGTTACGCTCGGGGCTCAAATTTGCAGTCCTTCGTTACGCAATATTCAATATCGCCCCCGTGACATAAAACAGTGCTTTATCCCCTAGGTGAACAATCTACTATTATATCGAATTCCGCTCGCGTCGTCTCATCATTAACGCTTGCACTCCTTATCTCTTGCTCGGTATAGGTTAAGATGTAGCGTTTGAAATAGACGGCAAGATAACTTTTTTATACTAATATATTTATTTTTCTTAACAGCCACTCTTTCGCGTAATACGCTAGAGCCACGTTAAGAACGTTAAGTAAGCTTTAAATGTTCAGTTGAAAGAATTAATTTCGTAAAAATATCTTTGTTATCTAAGCCAAACAAACGAGTGAAACATAAACGATGTGCAGGTAAAGCTGGCGAGCGGCCACGCCTTGTGGGCTTGTACAGTCACGCGCAACACAAAGACAAAGGATATTAAGTATCTACAATAAGGAGGATAAAACAAAGACGATTGCTCTGTCTGTCTGTCTCTGTACAGCAGGCTTGCTATTTTAAAGGAACGCGACATTGAGTTTTATCGTCCTCGGTATGTCTATAAAAATGTGTCTATGATAATATTGTAAATATTGGCCGAGGAACGCGCCAGCCCTTTGGTCACTGTAATTTTGATACATTTTTTTTCTTAGAGTGTTTGAGTGTTTCGTGTGTGTGAGTGCGTCGGGTCCCCATGGGCCAAGCGTCTCCACACCAAAAGCCGCAAAACTGAGATTGTTACTAAGTTCACAGTATTTGCGGCGTTTGAGAGCCTCCGCAGACGCAGCCGCTGCGCCCGCTTTTGATGCCGTAACGCTGAGGTAGGACAGCGCCAAGTATCAACGCACGATGCGTCCTATACTAAGGGCCGTCCTAGTTGCCACGGCACCAGGTTCATGCCGTCGGGCCGCTTACCGTGGTTTTACTCGTACGTCGATCAGCACCTACTAGCCACGAGTAAAATCGTCGTTTTTAGGGTTAAGTATCTCAAAAGGAAAAAACGAAACCCTTATAGGATCACTTTGTTATCCGTCTGTCCGTCAAGACCCTTTTTCTCTGGAACGCGTGGAGGTAGCATGCTGAAATTAATATCAAATACTCAAGCCTGCGGTCCCTTGAAGCTGTGAAAATCAAACTCTGAAGTCAACGCACTCATAAGATACAGTCGTTAAAAAGGTTGTTTCCATACAAATTGCCGTACTCGGAAAACCTAAAGGGTACTTCCAGTTGTCCTAGAAACTTGAAATTTGGTATGAAGGTAGCTCTTATAGCACAACCACTCCACGGAACCGGAGTCCGACTCGCACTTGTCCGGTTTTTTAATACCGCGGTATTGGCTCGTACATGGTACATGGTTCGCTTAGAGTCCTGAATGTAAAGGGGCCAGGCTCTTCGTACCGCGGATGGAAGGCCGCCAACTCTGAACTCTCAACAGCCGTGTAATTACGGGAGCCATCGAGTTTTGAAACTGTAATTGTCCGAGGAAAGCTGGACATACATTTGGCCCAGTTTTTCGTAGCTCTTTTATTTAAGTGCCTATATTTTTTGAAGTGTAATATAAAGCATGCATGTTAGTACTTTGTATTAAATGTAATCTCTGTTGGTTCTGCTTGGAGCACTTTAAATGGCTATTGTTATAGTTGCATTATAATTGTTATTTTTCAAATTTCAAACCGAAACGTAAATTAAATATACAGAAAGAGCACAAAAAGAAATTCTAGAACTGGGACTCGACTCGACCCAGGCCTTCGTCACACCGTGGCGATGGGCTTACCAACTTTTACGCCATCCGCGCAATCAAATTGTTGATTCAATTTTTTTTTTGATAACCTCACCCACTCGTAAACGAGATCACTGAGTGACTTCTTGACCACTGGCAGTGACAGCTAACCTCAATCCCCTACGTTGACATGCTTGTCTACGACAGATATGCAAATTAGCTGCGTGTTAGTAGACGGGTATGACAATCAAAAATATTAAGGCTTTTGGAAAATATTGATATCAATGTCACGGGTGCATTCGTATCTAATTATCATAGGCATGAGAACTTTACTCAAGGACGAGATTCAAAAATACGAACTTTTAGAAATCAGTGAATCAGGCGCACACCACATGGCGGTCAAAGTATATAATAGGGTACCTATCAGACTCAGTATTTTATAATAAATTAAAAGGGTTCTTGTTAGCAAATAGTTTTTACAACTTAAACGAGTTTTGACATTATGGAATGATATATTATACTTACATATTTGAGTTTATTGAATGCCTATTGTTTATGATTTGACTTTCACTGTTTTTCGTTTTATACGGTTTAAATTCTATATATTATGATTATGTATCAAATTGTGGCATTAATTTTGTGTTTTCTTTTTTATAATGTTTGATGAGCTTTAAATTATTGAATGACATTGTACCTTTTTTTTTTATTAATTAACAGAAATGCATGTGTAATTTAATGATAATTTATATGAAAGTATTCAAATGTATCTTGCTTTACCCCATCAGGGTCCATGTGACACAATTATAATATTTTAAGACCTGTACAAGCACCATGGTTGCAATAAATAATTGAATTGAATTTAGTCACCAAGTGAGATTCAAAAAACCCCTGGGGGTTGATTTTTGAATCTCACTTGTCTTGGTGACTAAATTCTCATCCAAGACATTGATATCACTATTTGACAAAAGCCTTATTTTTGAATGTCATACCCGCCTACTAACAAGCAGCTAGTTTGCGTTTCTGTCGTAGACAAGCAAGTCAACCTAGTGGATTGAGGTTAGCTGACACTACCAAGTGGTCAAGAAGTCCCTCAGTGATCTCGTTTACGAGTGGGTGAGGGCATTCCTATTTGATATCATAGGCATGAGAATTTTAGTCACCAGTGAGATTCAAAAATAAGAATGAACTAAAAACAATTGCTTTGCTCACCAAAGTAATTAGTAATTAATTGGTGGTTAGTAATTGTTTTCAGTTCATAAATTGTTCAAAAATACGAACTATTTAGATATCAGTAAGTTTGGTCACCGAGTGAGATTCAAAACCCCCCTGCCCCTATTTCACCAACTTTACAATCGTCAGTTTTCAATGACAATTCATTGTCAATTGCTGGCTTGAAGAGCTTATCTTTTAGCGCGCTTCATATTGGCAAAGAAATGTACTTCGAGTTGTCATTGTAAATTGACAATGTAAAGTTGGTGAAATAGGCCTGATCCCCTCTGTCTCCAAGCTCACCGGTGTTCTCGATGACCCTGTTGAGGGCGACGAGCGCGATGTTGTTGACCTCGCGGCTCCACACTGGGTGCGTGATCACGGCGCTGGTCTCCAGCACCAGCTCGGGCCGGATCACCTGCACGGCGCCGAACCGAGCCCAGATGAAGCGGGCTCTGGAATCGACGGTGACGTTAGGATAAAGAGAACAGAGCGCTTAGTGTAATCGCCGACCAGGCCAAGAAATACGTCTCGATCGCGTTCGCGTTTAACAATTTTAATACTATTTGACACTTTAACGGAAACGCGTTCGAGACGTATTTTGTGCTTTTTGATTTCACTAAGGGCACTAAGGCCCTAGTACGAATATTCGAATGCGTAACGTAACGGCGAGGATTCCGCCGTCAGCCGCGCGAGTAGAGCCGCGGGGGCAGCTTACATCTCGCCACCGGCGTGGCGTGTGCTCCCAAAGGAAGGACTACGGATTAGTCCGAAGCATGTCGGGCTATACTCGACTGACATACGTGAGTGATCCGTTTATTTCACTATGATTGAATCTCACGGTAGTTTCATGTTAAAAGCGTAATGTAACGTTACCTATCTTATCGAAATCAAGAAATTTCATGCTAAATTTTAGGGGAGACCGGGTATGGTTGTCACACGGGTTGGTTGTCACAGCGGTCATAACAGAAAACTTGCAGAAAACTGAACTAATGAATGTGTGATCCTAAGGATAGCGCTCCACAGTCTTTCGACACCCGGTCGGTGAACACATTCGTTAGTTCAGTTTTCTGTTATGGCCGCTGTGACAACCAACCCGTGTGACAACCATACCCGGTCTCCCCTAGTTCCAAATACGCTCACGGGCGGGCGCTGTTCCAAACGTCATACAAATTTCTCGATATCGTTACTACTCGATCACGTTACGCAGGATTCGAATATTCGTATTCGGGGCTCTGTGAATTTTACACTTATTGTATAGATAGAGATTATGCTACACACAGTGGAGTCGGGGTACGAAAACTTAGTCAGATTTCAAACCCATTCTTTTATCAAATCGTAGAATCTTAGTTGTTAGTAATCGTAGAAACTTAGTTCAGTTTCAGCTTGGGCAAAATTTTATTATTACAGGTCGCATTTCTCAACCGATTCTCGTGAAATTTTGTGAACAGGTTCGATAATTATTAATATACCTATTAGTTATTTTTTGTGTTTTGTGTGTTGTACAACTCACAGAGTTTTTGGACCTTTTGTAACTAATGCACTCACAAAGTTCGAATAAAATCTGTAGTGGTCATGCAATGTCATAAATAAAATAACAGACGTAAATAATTGGTCTGTTGTTTTGTTTTTGTGTTGTTTTGGTGCTGTTACAGTTTTGTTTTAGTTACGAGTTTTTCGGGCTTAACAAATTTTGTCACGAGCGTAGTCGTGTGCTGTACGTGTACCTATGTGTTAACCTCGTCCCCCACGAAAAGAGGCAGAAAAATTGTATTGCATAAGTACATAGACATATAAATAGCGTATGGACGAACCCTTCGGTACTCCATGTTTGTTCCCAATTTTGTGGTAAGTACTACAAGTTGTCTCAGTGATATGAGCCGCGAGAACGTCCGTACGTGCCGACGCGCTCCCCGCCGGCGGGCTCGCAACACTACCGTTTCTATTTCAGAATGTTGATATAAGAGGTGGTAGAGTCGTTCATTTTTGGTTGTGTCCAATTCAGTGTCCTATTGTGCGGCTTTGTTACCTCATTAACTTATTATCGTCCGTCATAAAAAATAAAATAAACTTCGTAGATAAAAAAAACTGCATGCATTAACATTTTACCGGATTTTAAACTCTAGGGTCTTCGCCAAAAATTTAAATGGCTTTAATTTTATTTCTATACATCCCTGGCGTTTACCTGAGCACGAACAATGGTACAAGTACAAAGACACCTGGACCGCCATTTTTCTATTAGTGCACTCGTAACCTATTGCTTAAAGACATAGAGTCGATATTCAATTGAACTTTCTAGATCGCTGTAACGACTTTTTACAATATGGTCATTTTGGTGTTTTTGCCCTATCAGTAAACAATGCTATTGTTTCTTTAAGTAGATTGGACACAACCAACAACGAACGACTATACCAAAGGGCAGATCCTGGTGTTTGTATTAATGAGTGCATAAATAAGTCAAAGGCGCCTCGCAATCTGTCTGCTTTATCATTCGTATAGTACTCACCCATTCACGCATTCAGCGCTGGTGAGCAGCCAGCTGGCGTCGATGAGCGAGCCAGCGCATGTCTCCAGGAACCCGCTGGTGGCGATGGCCAAGCGGAGGTGGACCACCCATGGGTTCTCGCCCAAAGCGGCCTCGGAGCGCTGGTTGTTGGTGACTGTTGGGGGAAGTGATAACGTCGTAAATACACTACTCTCTCTTCAGCTAGGTACCTCCTATCTGAAAATTCTCAAATTTCCAAGTGAGTGAGTGAAGTTGGCAGCAAAATCAGCTTACCTTGAACGCCAGTACTGCGACCCTGAAAAAAAAAGTTTTCTTATTTCAGTTTCAATAACATTTGTCATTATTAATAATTATTACAATACAACCTTGTCACAGTACAGGTATTTATTATAGGTATGCATGTAGGTAGGCATTACGACAAACTTGAAAAGGTTCCACAATAAATAGGTCAAATAACAAAATTAAGTTACCTACCAGATAAATTTTATGGTTTATAGTAATTCACCTGACCAACACATTTTTCCTCCGAAATAATTATTTTTCCACTGTTAACTATATCAAGTAATGATTATGAGAATTAAATGGCTTAGTTGTGTCAGTTAATTCAAGATAATGCCTGATAATGATAACAACTCTTCAATCAACTGGTTATCGGTAGTTGTCTATGTAATTGACGATCTAATTGTATTTGGTTTTACCAAGTCATCTAGTGTATATTCTAGGACAGGGATGGGGAAAATACCTAGATTTATGCCTGCTTCAAAATCATGTTTGAAAGGGATTATTGTACAATCATCATCATCATCATGTCAGCCGATTGACGTCCACTGCTGAACATAGGCCTCCCCCAAGGCTCTCCACTCTGACCGGTCCAGTGCCTTCCGCATCCACCGCGGTCCCGCGATCTTTACTAGGTCGTCGCTCCATCTTGTTGGAGGCCTACCGACAGCTCGTCTCCCGGTCTGTGGACGCCATTCGAGAACCTTTTGACCCCATCGGCCATCAGTTCTGCGAGCTATGTGCCCTGCCCACCGCCACTTAAGTTTCGCAATTCTTCGAGCTATGTCGGTAACCCCAGTTCTACTGCGGATATCATCATTTCTGATTCTATCCCGCAGAGAAACCCCGAGCATAGCTCTCTCCATCGCCCTCCATTGCACAATCCAAGGGGCTAATTCTCTTGTTCTTACTCGCGTTTTAATTGCGTCAAAAATTACCTAAGTACTAAGTATACACTGAGGCTCAGATAAAGTTCAAAATGGTCATTTACTTGAAGACCGTCCTAGTACTTACTTATACAATTGTGAGTGAGGGAGGTAGACGCATTGAAACTTGGTAAAAAATATTTCAATACGTAATAAAGGTTACAGTTTTTTTTAAACCCCAACTTTATCATTCTACCTTCTCCTTGACACCTGCAACGAAATTAGAGTCCGCGGCCAAAAACAAGCATTTTTATTTTGCAAACTCAAAAACATGAGCAGCTGAGCTAACTAGTTCCTAGAATAGCAGCCAATCACTAATGTAGGTATGTATATTCCAAACTTATAATAATAAATGATATCTTATTTTCTCAAATCATAACAGGAACAGAAGCAAAGAAATACAGGAGCCTGAAGGCGCATGTCTTCGCCGAAAGAAATAAAAGGGAATTTAACAAAATTTACGAGTTTCCTGTTCCGCGTTTTTGGCTTTTCTCCTGATTTGACACAGCGGGCGCGTCGCCGGCGGCGGACAAGCCTTACATCGGCGGATAAATAGGAAACACTTTGAGAATCCACCTAACCCTGGAGCTATGCAGTGAGGGCTGTAATTTTTGTCAATTATACTTAAGTATACCTATTCAATTGAATTTGACTTTCTTGCGGCTGCTGATTTGAGTTCTACTGAGGGTCGAGCAGGACTTTACGAATGCTGCGTAACGTAAAATCGAATAGTAAACGTTATCGAGTTTGTATGACGTTTGGAACAGCGTTCGCCCGTGAGCGTAGTTGGGAACTAAAATTCAGTATGAGGTTTCTCGATCTCGATACGATAAACGTAACGTTACGCAGCTTTCGTAAAGTCGTGCTCGACCCTCTGTACGTTGTCGCCATGATTTCGAAATTATGTAACCTTAAATCCCTAAAGCGGCTACCTAACTGCAGGCGCAGCGTGAAGTACTTGATGTGATGACCTCAGCCCCGAGCACGAATGTTCGAATCCAACGTGACGTAATCGTTATTCGTATAGCCATCGAGATAAGTTATACTAAATTTTAATACCAAACGTCATACAATTTTTTTCGATAACGCTCCACTGGATTACGTTTCGTAGCATTCGAAATTTCGTGCTAGGGCACCTGATGACGTTACATTCCTTACATTAAATTAATCTTTCGTCTGTGTGTTTAGGATCCTGTACAAAATTGTATTTTTCTTTTGTTTTTTATTTTATTTTAGATAGTCTATTTTGTAGGTGTCTTTTTATTTTCAACAAGTACTTAGTCACATTGTTAAACGAATTCCGAAAGCATCGCCCGGGACACACATTTTAAAGAGACCAGTTGACAGAGACTGTTGCAATCCTTTTGGAAATTTAAAAGCCAAGTTGCGGTAGATTTTGTTTTCACCCCGGGCTGCAAAATGTCTCTACGCCCTACTGCATTTAACATTAGGTATAAAAAATAAATAAGTACTTATATTTACCTGCACGCCGGCGGCGATCACACACAGCAGAACAAACGCAAAGCTCTTCATCTTTCAGCCGTCAAACGTGCAATTGAAGTATAATTACTTGTACTAATTACACCCTATCGCCACACGTCACGACTGATAGCGAGGATTATACAAATGTTAATCCATCGATAAAAAAAAATGAACACTTATCTGCTGATTAGTAGCGGACAGGAAACAAGTACTTTAAGTTGTTAACGACTTCTTAAATTTAATCCCTAAGGTTTTGAGAATAAATTAAATTAGAATATTGTATAAATTCAGTTCGTAGTAATTAGTTAGCTACTGCACTGCTTCGCGGAGTATAGGTATTCAAGCAAAATCTATCTGCAATTAATTCTCGGTAACTTTCTCACCCATTCTAAGGGGACTTAGGAACCTTAGGTATCTACCTATTGCCAAAGTACGACTAAAGCATGAAACTTCATTGTCGCTTAGGTACTTACCGAGTCCGTGAAAATGTAAGAAACGTTTTGTATGTATTCCAACGACCAATAAAAGGTGCATGGGTACACTCAGATAATTACAATTTAGTACACTCAATACTGACCATTGAAGACGTATAACAGAGAGAAATAACGGTTTTTTGAGAATGAGAACTCCAGCTTATACCACATTGTCACGGCTTGTTTCTATTGTGATTTAGTTGTTACCACTGCCTGGTATGTCTTGTAGCATATTTAAAATGTTTTATTCGTTTTTTTTTGGTAACCAACCTTTTCGTGAAAATAAAACAAAACGCAACCATATAATTAAGTTAATTTTTAGCCCCCACGCTAAGAGGGGTGTTCGACCGTTTTGCGTGTCTGTCTGTGGCACCGTAGCTCTTAAACGGTTGAACAGATTTACATGCGGATTGTTTTATTTTAAAGTTTCATAAAAATTGGTTCAGCAGTTTTTGAGATACCTATTGAACTTTGAAATGAAAACGTCGGGGGTTTTCAACTTTCCTTAGTTGGTATTGTTCGATTGCCTCCTAGACTACTCCCGTCTAGGTTTTTCTCGTTCAGTAACCACCAACTCTTGGACCAAGCCCCTATTTCACCATCTTTACAATTGTCAGTTTACAATGACAATTCGAACTACATTTCTTTGACAATATGAAACGAGCTAAAACAAAAGCTCTTCAAGTCAGCAGTTGACATCGAATTGTCATTGAAAACTGACAATTGTAAAGATGATGAAATATGGGCCTGGGCCCCGTTTCATAAACGTGACAGGTGACAAATGACAACGACAATTCGATCCACACTTCGAAGTTAATATGAAGTCTGGTAATACAAAAACTTTTCAAGCCAGTAACCTACACCAAACTGTCGTTGTCATCTGTCACCTGTCACGTTTATGAAACGGGGGCCTGGAAGCTAGAGGTGGCGTTAAATTTTAAAGCAGAGAGAATAAAACAAAACACAACCATAGAATAGAATCAACTTTATTTGTGTTCGTTAGGACTTTTAGACCATTCCTTTTGCATCTCTCCTTCCTTGGGCAGCGACCAACTCTTGGATCTTCTAGCGGGCGGCGCGGCCGGGGTAGCGGGCTCAGCGGGGCGCGAGCGGGAGCGCGAGCGGGAGCGGCGGCGGGAGCGGGAGCGGGAGCGGGTGCGGGAGCGGGAGCGGGTGTGAGATCTGAAACAAGAATTTAAACATTGAAAGTCTTCACTCAGCGAAATATAGTATCAATATTAGATTGGGCAAGTCTACGCGACCAATAAGAAAATATCCTGTTTTCCCGTTGTATCTAGCAAGCATGTTAGTACGGCGATTTTCTTTCGGGGCATGTCACGAAGTTGTTGCGTGACAAGTCCTATACTTAAGAGTAAAACATTAACGGTCAAATTCAAACACTTAAAATTATGTTAACTTGTATGAGGAAAACATAATAAATACCACTAATAAATGTTATTAAGTACCTACATATGTTTTTCCCCCATTTGTCTTCACATTTCAACTAATTCTAATTGTAATACAATTGACAAAAATAATGTTTTATTTATTTGACATGATGACATGAAATGTATATTTCATCAATTTTTGTTATTTGACATTTGGAGACCATATACATCTCCAGTTTATGTATATGTATTATTATACTTATTATTTGACCGTGGAGGCGTTTTACACCTCTGCTGATTTTAAATTTAGTTTAAATTGACCCTAGAGACTATACATCTCTAAGCCATTTAGATTAAGTATTATATTATAGTATTAATTCTGGGACCCTATACATCCCTTTGTAATTTAAATTTTCACAGATATTTGATCTGGAGACCCTATACATCTCCTGCTCAATTAAAACGTGCCAGTAAAGTAAAGTGTTCTGGTTTTGCTGTTTTAATAATTACTTTTACCACTTGTTTCTAAAATGCGGTATTTTTTTTTCAGAGTGAGGTTTCTTTGTGTAGTTTGTCTGTGGTTGCGTATTGTAAGAGCTAATGTAACTTGTTTTTAGAAAAAATGACTTTGTGCAAAGTTTCTTGCGGCGCATTCTTCTTGGCAATCATGGTCTTTCCGAAAGCGCTGGTAGACTCAAAAAAAATGACGTGTAAAAGAGCATTCAACTGCCTATTTGCTGAATAAAATTTTGAATTTGAATTTGAATTTGAATTTCCGAGAAACGTGTGATAGTTTGACCGTTATTTCCAAATCTTAAGGAGTAGATTTAAGGAGTAGTAGTATTTTGTTGTACACCTCATTGCTCGTAGAACTACCTAATGGCCGTTGGGGTCGCAAGGCACTGTAGTGGCGAGTAAAGGTCTCGGGAACCCATTGGCTGCGGGCTGCACAAGACCGATCGTCGTGGAGATCCTCGGGGAAGGCCTATGTCCAGCCAGACCTATGTCTTCGGGCTGATATGATCATGACGATACTCCATAAGTTAACACAGTTGAAAGGATCAACGGAAAAGTGAAAACTAGTAGGATTGATACACAATACACAGGGCAGCTAACTGTACTGGTAGTTATGATTGAATGCGAGGACAGACTGACAGGGGAACAACGCCTAGCTCTATGATTCATACACCTCACTGTTACGAAGCAAGAAAACATCATAGGGATACAAGCACGGACCAACCACCCTCTGGACACCGCATCTTCTATAATTTACTTGGAAAGTCATAACGAAAAAAGCGCGGTGAGAGGGCCGGGGGAGCGCATCGTGATTGGTTCATAGCTTGTCATCTCGCTTGTCATCTGGTCGAAAGTGAACTGTGTTTCGAGGCTAGAGAGCTGCAAATGAGCATATGCGTTTCGGAAACGTTCGCCTTGACATTTGGTGTCCAGAGGGTGGGTGGTTCGTGTGCAAATCGCTATAGATCCTAGGTGTGTTCACCTATATCTATAGCAAAATGAAAAACAATAAAATAAACCTAATGTTGATTTCCAAATACCTATTCAATGATACCCCATTTGATATAGTTTGTAGATTTTTCACAATATGGCGTCTGGTGATCGCCATATTGGATTAAAATTATTGGCACGTCTCTAGTGACACCCGCAAGATTAACACGAATCGATTGACGTGAAAATTATTAAAATCGGTCCATGGGTTCAGTCTCTAAAGTGCCACAAAGGAAAAAAAACATACGTACATGCATACATACATAGGCTGATAAACACATTACACTCCTTTGCGTTTCGCAGTCAGGTAAAAATTACAACAGAGGCTCAGTTAGTCGATGGTCTCACCGGGGTCGCCGGCTGCGGCTGCGGCTCCGGCTGCGCCGGCGGCTGCGGCTTCTGCTGCGGCGGCTGCGGCTGCGCGAGCGCGAGTGCGAGCGCCGGCGGCTGCGCGACCGCGAGTGAGAACGGCGCCGCGACCGCGAACGCGAACGCCCGCGGTCATCATGCTCGTTACGATGCTCGGTCTCTGTGAGTTTCTTGAAATATCTGCAGGTAAACCAACCACGTAACAATACCAACTACCATAAAGCAGACAGACGGGAGGCGCCTTTGTCTTATCTATGCACTACAATTTTTCTGCCACTTTTTGAGGGGGACGAGGAACACACACGTACAGCACACGTCTACGCTCCTGTCAAAATTTGTTACGTTCCTACAAACGCACACTAAAACAAAACTGTCACACAGATGCCAAAAACAAGCAAACAATCAACAGACCCTGATCATTTTGATCAGACTTAATGTTAGAGATTTGGCAGAGGGGAAATCGCGCGTTAGCATATTCCTTTCCTGCTCTAAGCCAACTACAGCGTTTTTCAGCTAAGATGAGTTCTGTCACGTTTCGAGTTTGACTGTTTTAGAGATGTCCCATAATGAAATCCTATAGACTTATCTAGGTATCGAGTTTTCTAAGAGTTAAAAGTAGCTACCTACTTTTGTTGAAATGACGATGTATTTTGACCGAAACATTTAAATTATTAAACTTTTTCTCATTACTTAACATTATTTGATGAAGCCTGTGGCGGAAGACATCTTTGTTAAATTTTTGACGAAACCTGTTGCTGATTTATTTCTGTGTTCATCTCTTTGTTTGTAATTTGTCTTTTTTTAGAAGCAAATATTTGTTTTAATTTGTAGTAGGTATAGAAAAATCTCGCCGAGTTTTGTTAAATTTTTTAAATATTTACTTATTCACTGTTATCGAATAATGAACTATTGTCGATTCTCTTGTGTCCCACCTCTATTCTGTTCCGTTTCACACGTTGCGTACCTACTTTAAAAATAAAATATTTCTCTGTCATATTCAATTAAAAGTAATTTAAACAAATAAATAAATATCATGGGACAATTGACACCAATTGACCTAGTCCCAAACTAGGCAAAGCCTGTACTATGGGTACTAGACAACGGATACACATACTTATATAGATAAATACATACTTATATGTATTTTAAACATCTAAGACCCGAGAACAAACATTCGTATTCATCATACAAACATCTGCCCCGACCGGGGATCGAACCCGGGATCTCAAACTTCAGTCAGGGTCTCTAACCACTAGGCTATCCGGTCGTCTAAATGACCCTGAGATTCCCTCAGATTTTCAAAAGCCGGCCGCAATCCTGAGAAAAGTATAAAAAACCAGAGGGGCCACGCGCACCATTTTATCGCTTGTCGCGCAGTGCGTCCCTTTCATAGTGACGGAATCAGTGAAGGAGGCACTGAGCTACAAGCGACAAAAGGGCTAGACGTGCTGAGATATGGTAACCCTATCCCCATACTACGAAATTCGAAAATTGAAGTTCGTATCGTATCGTCCCGCTCACTCTCGTGTTAAATAATGTTAGCTTGAGAGGGACGGCACGATACGAAGTTCGAATTTAGCACTTCGTAGTTGGGGGGCTGTGCCTCACCGGTAGTACTGCTGGCTGGCGTCGGGGCCCTCGAAGTAGGGCATCCGCACGCCGCGGCCGCGCCCGCGCCCCCGCCCGCGCCCCCGCCGCGCGTAGCCCTCCGGCGGCGGGTAGTACTGCCCCCTCACCGGGTAGTACATCGATGCTGGCGAGGTCATACAAGGGGCATCAAAATGGTGGTATGTACCAGCGATGACATTGTACAGGGGTCTATATTTTCTCCCATACGGTTGAAAGCCATAATGTAACGTTTGTCATAATTCATAATTTATCACTAGGTACTCATAGCTCGTTTTTACTCCGAAACTGTCAATTGTTCAGGATTATTACAAAATAAACCGCGTCTAACCTAGAGTTCTAAAGGGCATCCTTGGTCATCCATTACAAAACTCCTGAAATTTTTACGGTTTCAGAAAAAAAAAGCGTAATGACTAGTGATAAATTATGATATGACAAATATTACATTAACTCAGCTCAGTGACCCAAATCTTGGCTTCCGAAACGAGAGCACGCCACCTAACCCGATCCTGCGCAGTCGCACGCCAGTCAACGGCTTGAAGCTGACGTTCTGCCTCCACAGCGTCAGCCCTGCGATACTTCGGCCGACCAACCAGACGGCGTCAAGTCGGTCATCCCTCATACGCCCTGACCCCTTCATCCTCGTCTATTCTCAGCAAATTTTCGACGAAACAAAGGTACCCGATTGTAAAATTATACCAGAAGGGGGGCGATTTAAGCGTTTCCCAGGCTAGAGCGACCAGCGGTGGCGGGCTACCGCTAAGCACCGGGCTCTGCCTGCGTCGAAGCCGTCAGTATAAATCATGCCGAGAACTACCATCCTACACAACTGACCGCCACCGTGACCGCTACCGCTGATCGCGCCAGTCTGGGAAATGCTTTATAAGATCAAGCATTGGAAAATTTAAAGTATGAAAAGAAGTAGCTAATTATTTGCTATTTTACTTTTTGAATCCTATTTTGATAGCTCACTTTTAAAAAATCGACCGCCCAAATCTTGGTAGTAAATAGACAACCACTTTTGACGTTATTTTTACTGAAATTTACAAAATATGATGAGTTAAATAATTGTCCGTATTTAAAAGTCGTCACGGGTCGCCCATTTTAATAGTTTTACAAAAGGGGGTTAAGATATATTAAGAAGTTAATTTAATCATAACTATAGTGTCACACAATACATTTTTTTTTTAATTCAGAGTCGTGCCAACCAATAATTTACACACACGGTTTTATCCGTTTCTGTCGACATGACAGCTATGTCCAATCAGGATAATGACCAAATGCGAATCTGGCGATAATCTACATATTTTTCAACGTTTACTATTTTGAAAACTATGTATATCTCTCCGTTCAGCCCTTAATAGTTAGTAAAGCATGACTTTGACTGCATGCCTTTGACTGTATGTTTTACGGACTAAATACGTATACTGTATCCCCTTGCTATAGTTGTTTTCAACATATACTGAAAGAAAAATACGCAATTAAGGGGTAGTGGTTTAGCAGCTGGAGTATTGCATAAAACCAAGACTGAATCCTGAAAAAAAATGTTTTTTTTTTGTAACGAATCATAAACAACCCTAAAGTAGTTTATGGTAAGGGTTGTCAATGGCTCGTGCTGAAATTAAGTATAAATTATTAAAGCCAAAAAAAAACACATTTCATACAACATAGCACTAAAGTTCACAGATAATTCATTCATTCATTCATACATTAAATAAGCTGTTCTGCGCAACTCTATTATATTTTACAATAATTTATTTAGGTACCCAACATTTAGCTCATATAAGGTTAACTTTGTTTTATGATAAATGATAATCTTGAAAAGATACCAAATTTTTTCAAAAATAAAAAAGCTATTCGAAACAATGATACATTCAGAGAAACAAGTATTCTGAGCCAGCCAATATGGACCCTCGTGGCCGCGGCAGCCCTAGCCGTAGGGTTGTCGCGGCCGTGAAACATGTAGTCACAGTAATGATACTCATACTTTGCGGGAACGGGTATCCGGGCGGCGGCACGGCGGCGAACGGGTACCCGAAGCCGTACGGCGGCGCGTGCGCGTGCATGCCGTACATTCCTGGAACGGGACGTGTATGGAGTTTTTATATTCATCTACAAACAGTCGCCAGACTTTAATTAGATGTTTTGAGAGAGGAAGAATAAATAAATAAATAAATATCATGGGACAAATTGACACCAATTGACCTAGTCCCAAACTAGGCAAAGCCTGTACTATGGGTACTAGACAACGGATACATACTTATATAGATAAATACATACTTATATACATATTAAACATCCAAGACCCGAGAACAAACATTCGTATTCATCATACAAACATCTGCCCCGACCGGGGATCGAACCCGGGACCTTAAGCTTCATAGTCAGGGTCTCTACCCACTAGGCTATCCGGTTGTCAGAATCATTGAAGAGGGACAGGACCATTGCCAATAATAAAGCAGTTAGTTTGCGCGGGTAAAATCGTGAGCAGCCAGAGAGCTGTCTGTCTGTCACCAGGCTGTATCTCATGAACCGTGATAGATAGACAGTTGAAATTTTCACAGATGATGTATTTCTGTTGTCGCTATAACAACAAATACAAAAAACAGAATAAAATAAATATTTAAGTGGGGCTCCCATACAACAGACATGATGACATCTGTGGACGAGTAGTGTAACTAGGCAGCTATCTCATTGAACTTGACTCTTAGACAAAACAAAATAACTCTAGTACCACCGCTACTCGCCACTAGAAGGCGCTGTCAATCACTTTGCTATGTCTTTTTAACCGACTTCAAAAAAAGGAGGAGGTTCTCAATTCGTCGGGATGTTTATAGATAATGGTACGGAACCCTTCGTGCGCGAGTCCACAGAGCGGTTTTTAACAAATCTACGGTTGGTAAGATGTGGGGACTTACCTGCAGCCTTGGAATACTCCAGCTCCCTTTCGGGGGTGGTCAGCTTCTCGACCTTGACGAGCTTGCGGCGCTCGCGGTCGCGGCTGTCGGACGAGGCCGAGCTCAGGGACGACTCGCGACGGGGCTTCTTTGTCTCGAGCGCCGAGCGGATCACTATGCGACCTGGGAATACAACAATTATTGTGTGATTAACGTCCATACAAGTTTCGACGACCGGATAGCCTAGTAGTTACGAGCCCCTGACTATAAAGCTTGAGGTCCAGGGTTCGATCCCCAGTCGGGGCAGATGTTTGTATGATGGATTCAAATGTTTGTTCTCGGGTCTTGGACATAATATAGTACAGGCTTTGCCTAGTTTGGGACTAGGTCAAATTGTCCTATGATATTTATTTATTTAAGTGTTAACGGGTAGCGAAATCGATAATAATATAAGTGCAGTTATGATAGAACGCGGCTTCTGGTCTGTTCAGTAGGGCTAGCACGACTGGCCGCGACTTTGTTTGTCGCGCAAGATTATATTACCCGTCCCGTTGCATTCTGAGTGACAGAAAAGGACGGGCAGTTGGTCTCGCGCGAGATAGAAGTCGCACTGTGAGTTGCGCTAAACCGACTATTCTGAGCGTACCAGGCCTTATACTACGGAGTTCAAAATTCGAACTTCGTATCGTGCCGTCCCGCTCACGCTAATATTATTAAAACGAGAGTGAGCGGGATGATACGTTACGAATTTCGATTTTCGAATTTCATAGTAGGCCCCCAGGCCCCTATTTCACCAACTTTACAATTGTCGGTTTGTCATGACACTCAAATTATATTGTTGTAACTTGTGTTTTTATCCTATTTTTTGTACAATAGAGTGTTTACTTACTTACAATTCGAACTACATTTCTTGGCCAGTATTAAGCACCAAATTGTCATTGAAAACTGACATTTGTAAAGTTGGCGAGTAAAAAAGTATTTATTTTCTCCACCACAAAGTATACACAAAATACAGAGAAATACAAGGTAATAAGTAGGTACCAGACTTTTGTGGCGGGGACTGGTGCCCAAACTAGGAGATACCTGTATGTCGGGTCACCAGGTCTCCGACCCTTAGATGTCTAACTAACTACAAGGATTACTATCCAAACAGAAATAATTTCACTTGAGGTGTGACTCACCGTCGAGCGCTTGCTGGTAGCGGTCCCGTGCGGCCCGCAGCGCCTCCTCGTGGCGCCGCTTGCCGCGCTCCAGCAGCCGCGCCCGCGCCGCGCGCTCGCCCGGCATCGAGCGCCCGTTCACTTGGAGGTCGGGCCGCAACTAGAGACGGACATCTACTTTGTAACACGTCATCTACCATTTTTGGTGGCTACTAGTGAATGTCTAGCACGAGCGTCGTATTCTCGCTTGTCACACAGTGCGTCTCTTTCTCAATACCACAATTTTCACAGATTCGATATCGAGACGGCAGATAGACAGTTATGTGCGAAAATCGCAGCGTTAGACGCATGCGGTCAACTTTAGCCTTGTTTGTTAAATACGAGGGCTGTTTGATAAGTACCCGTTTTCTAAATATATTAAGTATTAAGTATACCACCTTTTTAAGCCATTTTTCAGAGGCGGGAAAATTAAAAAAAAAATGGCATTCTTTTGTTTTTTTTTCTCATTTGACAACGATTCAGTGAAGGCGTGAACTTAAAATTGTTAAAATGGAGAAAGAACAGTATCGGTCTGTAATTAGATTCTTATTTTTGGAAGGAAAAACATGTGATGAAATAAAAGTAAGAATGCAAGCGGTTTACCATGAATGTGCTCCTTCTATGACAACCGTCAGATATTGGTATAACGAGTTTAAGCGGGGGAGAACAACCGTCTTTGATGAGGATCGCCCAGGCCGGCCAGTTGAGGTGACTACAGACGATATGGTTAAGAAAATTGAAAATATCGTTTTAGCCGACCGCCGAATTAAACTTCGAGAAATCGTTGATGCTGTAAACGTTTCAATCGAGAGGGTACAACACATATTAGAAGAAAAATTGGGTATGAAGAAAGTATCGGCGAGGTGGGTGCCGCGTTTACTCACGGAGAAGCAAAAACGGAACCGACTGACTACTTCGGAGCAGTGTTTGGCCGTGTTCAAACGTAACCCGAAAGAGTTTCTGCGTCGTTTCGTGACCGTGGACGAAACGTGGGACCATCCCTACACCCCGGAAATGAAAGAGCAGTCGAAGCAGTGGATTTTGAACCTGCTCCAAAGAAAGCAAAAACCGTCCCATCGGCTGGAAAGGTCATGGCGACCGTTTTTTTGGGATTCGCAGGGTATTATACATACTGACTATTTAGAAAAGAGAAAAACAATAACAGGGCAGTACTATGCCAATTTATTGGATGAATTTGACGCCGTGTTGAAGGACAAACGACCCCATTTAAAAAAGAAAAAAGTACTGTTTCATCACGACAACGCCCCGGCTCATTCGTCCAGAGTTGTGACGGCTAAATTAACACAGTTACGCTACGAACTATTGTCTCACCCCCCGTATTCTCCAGATTTGGCCCCATGCAATTTCTTTTTGTTTCCCAACCTAAAAAAATGGCTCGGTGGCAAGCAATTTGGATCAAATGACGAAGTCATTGCCGCCACAGAGGCCTATTTTAATGACTTTCCAAAATCATACTTTTTGGATGGTTTATTGAAGCTTGAGTATAGGTGGAACAAATGTATAGAGTTAAAAGGTGACTACGTAGAAAAATAAGTGCATACGGGTACTTATCAAACAGCCCTCGTACTATGTTCACCGCGTAAAGCAATGTTTGGTAATCTAATTAGATTACCTGAAAAATTATGTGCGTCAAACGCATCGCGTTTAACGCAGCGTTTATCGCATAAAACAACCGCGCTGTGATTGAGTCAGTGTAGGACGCACTGAGCGATCAAACGTATGAACTAGGTACAGTCAGCAGCAGAAGTAGCTAGTCAACCGAAGTGGTCACAATGATCTGCACAAGCTCTTATGTCTGTAACAATAGAGCCGTACTTAGATCATTGTGGCTGCTTTGGTTGCTAGCACTTCTGCTGCTGACTGTACAAGGTAGAAGTAGTATTAGGTTAGGCTTGCATATCTTTAGAGCAATTCCGAAATCCAAATACATTTAAATCTCTTTTTAAACTGTATGACATGTAATGCAGCTAAGCATTCTCAATTGTCACCTCTATCCTCTTGAACAGCTCCTCAATCAGCCGCATGGCCTGCAGCTTTTTCTGAGCCTCAAGCAACTTTCTCCTCTCTTCAGCTACCTTCCCATTGAGGTCGACATCTTCCCGCTGCATTAGCTTGGCTAACTGCTTCTTCTTTCTCCTCTCTTCCCGTTCTCTCATCTTCTCTAGTTTTTCCCGCTCCGCATGCTCGTATTTTTGTCTTAAAGAGTGGAAAATTATACGTGAGACGGTTTCTTTTTGTCTGAAAGAGATTTATGGGGACTTACACAAGAGATGTGCGCGTTATACGCCTTACACATGGCAATGATAATTTAGTACTAACTGATGATAGGGGTTAACTTTAGTTTGATTACACTACCATTGCATAAATACAACATTAAAAGGTCTTGCAATCTGTGTAACCGGACAAGGGAAATAAATTAAATAACCTTTAAAGTAAAATTGTGACTACTGAACTTCCTAACTAATATTATAAATGCGAAAGTAACTCTGTCTCTCCATCTTTCCGTCTCTTTGTCTGTCTGTTTCTTACCTCCTCACGGGAAAACCGCTGCACCAATCTAGATGAAATTTGGTAAGAAGATAGTTTGAATATTGAGGAATAACATAGGCTAATTTTTATTCGGGAAAATTATATAGTTCCCGCGGGATAGCGATAACCGAAATCTACGCGGACGAAGTCGCGGGCAACAGCTAGTATCTAATAAAAAAAACAATGATTACAAAAACAATTGCCGGCTCACCTTTCCTTAGCTTCTCTCTTTGAGACCTTCTCTTTTTCTATTCTCTCTTCATCCTCTTTGGCTCTCTGTCGTAAAGAGAGACGTTCCCTGACAATGGCACGCCTCTTCACAGCTGCATCCGTCATATGCTTTGTCTTATCGAAGTCTACTTGAATACCACACCACTCTGCCATGTCGTCCCTTTTTCTAAGCAACTTCCTGCCTCGTAAGGCGTCCATACACCGTACAAAGCTAACATATTCATTAAATTGGATGTAGGCTTCAAAATAAAGGGCTTGTTCTATTGAAGGTGTTGAGATTCCTCGCATGGCAGCCTTCATTTGTAACCGAAATGGATCAGCCACAGGCACATCCACTTGACGTATGCTGCCAAACTTCTCAAACACTTTTTTTACTATGCTCTCCGATGGTGGAGCGTCCTCATCCCGGTCCCGCTCATGTACAAACCAACGGATCGGGAGATTGACTATATGTATTGTGTCTGGACGCTCACCAGGTTTCATCTCGTCCATGTCCGTCGCGTCACGGAAGAAAGAGTCCCAGGAGTGGCGGCTCGGGAAGTCGGACTTCGTTTCAGCCACTTTGACTTTAAGAGGGTCTGGGTAGTCATTGAGCTGAACTATGCGGCCCTCGAGCCGCGACAGCACCCGCTCAAGCTTGTCTCTGTTCTCGAGCTCCGCGTCAAACCTTATCACTTCCGAACTATGCTTTGACACTTTTAACACCGAAAACGCGTCAGGTTGGATCATTTTTCGTAATTTCTCCATCAATTCCCAGTTGGAGATGGATTTCCCGTGGACCTTGTGCGCTGGGAGCTGGATAGAAATGTTTAGCCTGGCGAACGACTTCAGGTACAAACGCTGGGGCAGGTATAACGCCACAGCGTCTGACGTATCCCTACACACCTGGATGTTCATTGTGAACCTAACCTAACCCTAGCTATTACCTACACAAATGACAATACAATGGAAAATGGTCTACATATACACAAAATGAAATGAAAAACGACAGAACCTAACACAAATTACTGAAATATATAATGGAAATAACAATTAGTGAAATGACCAAAGTAAGACTCCAGATAAGCTCCCATCGTTCCTGCGGCTTAAGGTTCTATGCGGACTTTATTTCTGTTGAATGAAATAGCGACACGTTTTACTAAAGTTATTCATAAAAACTACACAATTATATATTAGTAAAGAAAGCAATCAGAATCAGAAATCGAATCGAATATCTAAATATTCTAATCTGAATCTCCATTTTTATTTTGTTTGTTGAATTAGTCTGATTGCGATGAAATTCAATTCTAGCGTCACATTTTACTAGCCAATCACGAAGGCAAAAGAACACTGAAACGGAACTCTGATTGGTAGCTACAACTGTCACCCAATAAAAAAAATTCAATGGAAACATTTCGCACTGTTCAAGTGTTACTAATTTCGTTACTTGATATGACATAAAAAAGAAACAGCAAACTAAAATATACCTAAACCGAATGACACAAAGTCGTGTTCCTACCCCCGACGAAAAAGAGGGATGTTATAAGTTTGACCTGTGTGAATCCGCGATTCCGCGCCAAAAAGGCCCAATTAAAAAAAAATAGAATTAGTAATTATCTAGATATTATTAAATTAAAACAAAGGAGACTCGAATTCAGTAAATACCTGCTCTTTTTTTGTTTCCCGCATACGAAAGGTTAATGGTTAATACTTGGTTAATACAAGCTTTTTTGCTACTGTGATAAAAGCTATAGATAATATTAAAATATTACTAGGGATTCTTGGCGGGAAGTCGGCAAGAGTGTCAATCAATTGAATTTTTGTTTCGGCGCTTATGTTGTTTGTTGGATAATAAAGATAGTGAATTAATACAACAAATTCACGTAATAGTGCCCAGCAAATGAAGAATTCAATTCGAAACGTTGTTGTACAGTCGAGTTCTCCAATATCTATACAATCAACAGTTCAAAAATATCTATACAGACCTTATTGGCAGTTACATAAGGTCCGTGTTTAGATATTTATGAACCGTTGGGTGTACAGATATTGGAGAACTCGAGTGTACCTAGGAATGTTAGGTAATGATTGTTAGTTTATGGCCTAGGCAATGTTTAACTGGTCAACAATAGACATGACATGTATTTAGATCACTTACTTTACTCTTTGATTTAGATGTATAAACTTTTGATGATTGTAAAAGCATTCACTGATTGAATAACAGTTTTCACAATAATTTGGGTAAATAGGATGGGCGGTTTTAAAACAGTGCCGGCGAATGTAGAATAATGAAAAGGCGTTTTGAGCTATTAAAATTTCTCTTTATTGATACACTTGAATTTTACATAGGGCAGCAATATCACCCTGATCCCCCCTCCCCGTTACACTAAAAAATACTAACAGTCATATAAATTAAGTTGTGAATAACCTTTCAAGGTTCTCCTATATGTAAATCTATAGGAACCAACATTCTGGATACACCTGAAATTTAAAACTAGTTTATTGCTCTATGGCGGGTCAGTTTAGTTTCTACTTGGTCAGAGGTTACATTGATCAACTTTAATCTACGGCCTGTCGGAATTTCTCTGTCAAGAAACCATAGACAACCTTTCCAACCAAGGTGACCTGATGGGAAGGAGACCCGACCAAGCAGAACCGTTCGAGACAAAGACCTGAAGCTTTACTGCCTACCGCACGCAGTCGCTAACGCATCCTCCATCTCTTTCTCGCACCATCATTAACAGTTTGCCGAAAGAGACGGCGAATGCGACTGTGAGACAGACAATAAGCCTACCTTCTACGTTATCCTTGGTGTTATATCGACAATCTTTAATGTCAATTTGAACACACAGTACTTTTATTTTACCTTTTCGTTCTGTGGCTGAATTGTTTTAGCCTTTGCCTTTTGCACTTGATGCCAACTAAATAATTACTATTCCCACGCCAATGGCGTAAGTCTGGTCTGCATCAAACGCGGGAAAGGCTAAAAACTTTATGACAGCCCAAACACAAAGATTAGTAAAATAGAGGGTACTGTAGTGATATAAGTAAGAAGTAATCAATTTCTATAGAAAAGATTAGGTCAGTGACTTCTTATATCGCCGAAATGTATAAAAGGCTTATTTACATACAATCGAATTGAATTAAATAACCATTTGAACGCTACGTCACAGTCTTTACGCTAAGCTTCTTTAAAGGAATGAAATTCAGAGAATGCATGTCGCGGCCTTCAATTGATGGTGACAGGTATATAAATAAATAAATATCAGGGAACAATTTGACACCAATTGACCTAGTCCCAAACTAGGCAAAGCCTGTACTATGAGTACTAGACAACGGATAAACATACTTATATACATATTAAACATCCAAGACCCGAGAACAAACATTCATATTCATCATACAAACATCTGCCCCGACCGGGATTTCAACCCGGGACCTCAAGCTTCATAGTTAGGGTCTCTAACCACTAGGCTATCCGGTCGTATATCTGTCAATGGTGTTTAAAATGCTATATTACATGCGCCACATACGTACTATCGAGATAAATAATGCAAGAGGACCTACTTTGGTTCCATTATTTCTCTCTGTCGCATTCGGTTCTCATTGGATACACTTTTCGTATATCTCCATAGTACGCCTGTGGAAGTGTACAATAATAAAAGCATGTAGAAGACAAATGTAAAATTACTAGTGAAATTTCACAGAAACATGGTCAATTTAAAATTCCAACGACATTCCGAAATAATCAATTTGTTCCCAGAGAAAATGAACCATGTAAATGCCTTATTTTTATAACACCACAAAACAACTAGATGCAGTTTATAAGCAATTTATTTAACTCTAAATGCTGCATTGTGGTGCTATTTTTTGCTCATCCAAAGTTGAATGTGACACAACTGTGTGACAGTGAATTAATTATATCTAATTGTGATGCTGTAAGTGTTACGTAAATTTAAGCAATACATTTTTACAATAAATATATTAATATAATCTTTATATTAATGGTATCCTATATTTTAAATTTACTTAAATGTATTGCCTAAGTAACAAGGCTGCATAAATGCAGAATTTCCAAACTAACTATTATTTACACAAAGAACACGAAAGATTTTTCGTACGGGAATCAACCAAATCACCACTCAAACTACATACAGGTTCCGTATGAACTAAGGTAAAATAAATCTCAGTCTTCTAATAAATAGTATCATTGCAGACGCTATTAGATCTGATTTACAATAAGACGAGTATATTACAATTTGTACAACATATTAAAAATTGACAATGTCTAATGATATATTAACTAAGTATTACTTGATAATCACTGGTGAAAGTAACTGTTTGTATCGCGCGTCGCCACTGCACATGAAGCCCCGACCACTTGTCTTAGTCCTAACCTAAAAATGTGCGCGTTTCTTTCTAGATCACATACTGCATCTTTACGCTGCCGCAACAATTTGTTCGTACAGTTAACCATTCAGCCGCTATAACTCTTGTTTTGTGAAGTTTAAAACTGCGCACTTATTCCCTCACAACTATTTGTTGAGGCGAAATTCTTGGTTATTGAAGCCTTCACTTAATTCTCGTCTTTCTTTTCATAGCAGATATTGCCGTAGACCCGCTTTCTATCGCCACTGTCATTCATCAAAGTATTTTCTTTTTCTATTTAAATTTATTTCGTTTGGCGAAATTTTAACAGATTGATCTTCACACTTTTATACTTATAGCAGAGAACTGACTTCAGTTTGTCAAGGCTGTCAACAGTTTCTTCTTCTTTCTTAGAGCTTCATCAACGTAAAACTGGGACAAGTCATATTTCTTGAATTAACCAATGTTTGCAAGGACTGTCGAAAACAGCTTTTATTTATCGTAGCGTGAACTGAATCAAATGTCAGGCCTCCGATCCCGCTACTTCATGTCGTGTGTCTAACGGCGCCATCTTGCCCAGGAACACTATGCGTACAAAATGGCCGCCCCTCCACCGACCCGCAGGCGATGGCTGACTGTATAATGAAGGCCACATTGGCTACACAGACGTCATTGCAGTAATAATATAGGCGAGACGTTTGCTTTAAAAGCCTATTTGCGAAGCCATCTTGTCTCTGTTCGTTCACTTGTAGTAGTGGTAGTGGTGGACCGGAGTTTTGTATGTCTGTCCCTTCCGAGTTAGTATTAGTACTCGCGAGTTAAGCATGTCTAGGCTGCGACAGGGATCAAAGGGTCTTGCTTAGACCGTCATTCCTTCTGGAAGCTTCTGTGTCCGCCTAGTTGGCGCGCGCGCGCTTGGCGTGGCTGGGCGGCGGGGCGTGCGCGGGGCGCGGCGGCGCGTGCGGCTCGTCGGCGGCGAGCCCCGAGCGCAGCATGTACTTGAACTGCGGCATGTGCTGCATCACGTCGCGGATCTGCACCAGCGCCAGGCCGTTCTCGCCCGCCGCCGCAGACTTGCACTTGCCCGAGTTGCGGAGCACTTGGAGTTGCGTCCTGGTGAGATACGAGGAGAACGTTAGTAAGTACACAGTCTATCTATTTGGGGTTGTTATTTATAATTGTGTATGTGTAACTAACATAGTTATAGGTTTATTTTTGCTAACCATCTATTGTAATTTAATGTGTAATAATTCTGATTTGATTAGTACCTACTGGGTTTAGTTAGTTTTAGCGTGAATTTAAGAATATTGTAAATTGCTTTTGTTATTACAATAAATATACATAAGTCTATCCCTATACTTGGCAGAAATTAAAAGATAAAACCTGAATTCTCTCTGAAGTCCCTTCTGATATCATATCTACTAAAAATGTGTAATAAAATAAAAATGGTTCAATCAACTTTTCGTTGCCACTCGTTGCCGTGGAGACGTCAACTGGGTAACACAAAGAAATATGATTTTCTAAGACCCCACTCCCCCGAAAGTCAGGATTTGCATGCTTAGCAGATGCAGCATGAAGGAATTGGTAGAACTGTCGAAACTCCTAACGTTTGATGGAGTGGTCTTCGAAAATCTTATTTTAGACGAGTGACCCAGGGGACATCTCCATGGCAACGAGTGGCAAAGAAAAATTTATTGACCCAAATACAAAAATAATGCTATAGATATTGATGATGGTTCTAAACAAAAATGATTTATGTAAACTTCTAATGCTAATGATATTTGACATTCAGTTATAGGTCACGCGGCGAATTAAGATCGCTGGGCAAAATTGGCAGGGGCATGCGCAGAAGTCAATTCTTAGGTCTATTTGGATGCGCAGAGGAGTGAGGGGAGGGTGCGCGCTGGCGCCGACACGTTATTGGTAGATCAAGTCGTTCTTCCCCTCCCTCGCTTCGTTCACGCGTCTCGTGTCTCTTGGGTACTGTTGCGTACGGATTGTTTTACTATTAGTAGTATGTACGTTATGATGTCGTCGTTGGTGAAAAAAATTCCCAAATTTAAAGTTTGTACACGGCAAGCCAGAAAAATGGTTTACGACGTGAATGGTTATGTTAAAAAGGAAACTAATTAAATCATGGATGGGTAAAGCAGGTAAAAATACTACAAGATTCTGAATAAACATACTAGCAAAATAAGTCACAAGCAAATGCGAGTGTTATATGTTAGGTGACTAAAGGTACAAAAAATGCGAAATAAGAAAAACATGTTTCAAAGAAATACACTCAGAACTTAACAATTTTGTGCGCAATTGTACAGATGCGCCAAATTGCCCCCACCAGTTTCGCCGAGCGATCTTAATCCACCGCGCGGCCTATACTTTGGTTTATGACATAATTTTGAACTGTGGAAAATTTCAGATGACGTTTTTGCTATGTACTGCCTATGTACCTTATTAGATACGTTGCAAAATATTGGGCCATGCGTTCTCTGGTGCCATCGAAATCAGTCCCTTCTTAAGATTGCGTATGTGTGGTCAATCTAACGTAATGGTGATAGATCCTGATGGCGCCGAGAATAGAAACACTTTCTGTCGACTTAAGTGTAAACTAGACAGTTTTGCGGGTGGTAGGACCTTGTGCGAGGTCCGTCCGGATCGCTACCACCATCTAACTGGCTAATCCTGCCGCTAAGCAGCAGTGCTTGCACTTTTGTGTTCCAGTGTGGAGAGTAAGACAGCCGGTGTAATTACGGGCACAGAGGCATTTCATCTTAGCTCTCTAGGTTGGCAACGCGTCTGCAAACTTCCCGGTTTTGCTGGTGTCTATGGGCAGTGGTGATCATTTACCATCAGGTGACCCACTTGCTCGTTTTTTTTATACGACGAGGAAGGCAAACGAGCAGTGGGTCACCTGATGGTGATGGATAAGTGATCACCACTGCCCATAGACACCCGCAACCCGGAGAGCTTGCAGATGCGTTGCCAACCTAGAGAGCTAAGATGAAATGCCTCTTGTGCCCGTAATTACACCGGCTGTCTTACTCTCCACACCAGAACACAACAGTGCAAGCACTGCTGATTAGCGAGTAAGATGGTGGTAGCGATCCGGACGGACCTCGCACAAGGTCCTATCACCCGCAGACTGTCGTATAAAATAGTGGCAAGTAGCGGTGGTACTAGAGTTATTTTATTTTGTCTAAGATTCAATCTCAATGAGATAGCTGCCTAGTTACACTACTCGTCCACAGATGTCATTATCAAAAAAATCATATCTGTTGTATGGGATCCCCATTTAAATATTTATTTAATTCTGTTTTTAGTATTTGTTGTCACAGCAGCAACAGAAATACATCATCTGTGAAAATTTCAACTGTCTATCTATCACGGTTCATGAGATACAACCTGGTGTCAGACGGACAGACAGACGGTCGGACAGCCGAGCCTTATTAATAGGCTCCCGTTTTTTACTCTTTGGGTACGGAACCCTAAAAAAGTAGTTGCAGCATGGCGCGGCAGGTGGCCAGTGCCGCGGGTACTCACGAGTTGGGCCGGTACAGCGTGAGGCCGAGCGCGTCGAGCATGGCGCGGCAGGTGGCGAGCGCCACGCGCGGAAAGAAGTGGCTGGCGAGGTCGGGCAGCGTCATCAGCAGCTCCGTGTACTGGTAGGGCTTCGCGTTGATGCACGGCACCATCGTGTTCTCCACCAGTGCTTTTTGTACCTGCACAAACGGTTAGAACTTATAGAAACCTTTCAAACAGTTCAAAGAACCGGCAAAGTGAGAATCGGACTCTCGCGTCGAGGATATCGTGTTTAACGTTTTTCTTTTTTTAATCTTGGCTTTTGTTGTGAGATCTTGATTCGCGCCAAATGTCATGATTCTAGTTCAATGGGTACTTACCCTATAGCTTTATTTGGATCAATCAACTTTTTATTGCCACTCGTTGCCTTGGAGACGTCCCCTGGGTAACTCGTCTAAAATAAGATTTTATAAGGCACCACTCGTTCGAAAGTCAGGATTTGCATGCTTAGGAGATGAAGCATGAAGCGATTGGCACATAACTGTTGAAAATCCTAACTTTTGCTGGAGTGGTGCCTTAGAAAATCTTATTTTAGACGAGCTACCCAGAGGACATATCCATGGCAACGAGTGGCAATTAAAAGTTGATTGACCCAATTGCGTACTAAACGTTACTTCATTAGCGATCTTTAAATGCAACGCTAAGTATTACAATATGCCTTAATAGTGCACCGCTTAAGGCACAGATGGCGCTGTACCGTGTTAATGTGTAGCGACCCTAGCGCCACAAGCGAGTGACTTCACTGTTCTACATCGCGCTGACGAAGTTTCTCAAGTTGGTTGCATAAATACAACTTCCATCTCTCTTCCTTCGGACTTCGGTCCCCAGGCATAACATCTGCCTGGAGAGAGATCTCTCTATTGAAGTCCTCCCCAAAAATGTATCAAGTATCAACACTTACCTTATACGGCGTATGGTTGCCAGTAATATTGATGTCGGGTATCGGGGTAAGCCGTTTGCGATTGTCCGCGGCGTGAGAGGTTGAGTGGCCATTCATCGACGCGGTCACTTGCGGTGGTACACTGCGGAAAACAGTACTCATTATTATATGTTCGAATTCGTTTATCATTATCCCGTGGGAACTAATGCAATTTGACGGGAAAAAAGTAGTATATGTGTTATTCTGAGGTAAAGATCCCTTAAAGTCCCTTAAAGATAAAAATGTCCCTTCGAGACCATGGATGCAACGTCGCGTGCGAAACGTCGAGGTATTTAAGTTTCAATATATTTTTTACGCGATTAAGTCCCGAGTATCATGATAAAGATATATGACTGTGAAGTTTCATCAAAATCCGTTAAGTACTTTTAGCGTGAAAGAGAATTTATAATATTGACAATTATTGACAGACGAACCACCTGAATGGGGGCTTCAAGACAGAAAGAATATGGCTAGATATAGATACCATCAATATCGTGAAGTCAATTTGACATTTCTGACAAGTTTGAGATTGGCTCCCAATCGTGACAGAAATGGCAAACGGACCGACCTCACGCAACTAATTATAATTAATATTTATATTGTGTCTGCCTTTTAACCCCCATTCGCTATGCACTATCGTATCAACTGAATCGTGACCCACGGTGGAACCTTTTCGTAGAAAATATCATGGTGACATCTCATTGCCTGGCAATGAAAAATCATTATGACAATTACTGTGACAACGTTCTACGGTGGGTGAGGAAACAAATAGTCCTACATCCTTAGTTGGTTCGATACCTTGGGAAGGTTTTCATGCGTAAAAAATTTCACGATTACTATTTGCTTCTAATCATCGAAAATCTAATTACCTTATCTGATTCAATATTCAAGATATCTCGTTAGATAACGCAGAGCCCCTACGCCGAAGTCCGAAATTCGAAGTTCGTGTCCGGCCGTCTCTCTCGCTTTCGTGTTAAGCTTCGTTGGTGTGAGCGGGATGGTAGGATACGAACTTCTAATTTCGAACTTCGGAATAGGGGCTCACTGGCTCAGATTTATCAGTAAAAAAGCTTATTCGGCTCCAATTTATGATTTCAAAAAGGCAAATGAGGTTTTTGGATAAACACGCACTGATCACGTGTTTTTCAAAGTTGTTTTTGGAGGCGGTTTCCATGGTTGAATCGATAAGGTATCTTATCTTCAGGTCGTAATATATTATATAAATAGATACAAATAATACGATAGTAGCTGTTTAGCAACTTTGTGATAATAAATAATAATGAGCAAAACTGGAAAACTATTACGAAAAAAAAAACTGTTTATTTTAGCTATACCTACACTCGATGTCGTTAGTACCTAACACAAACAAAAAAACATAGTACCTAAATAGATTTTTTTAAGGGTCGTTTTAATTACAGTGTCAGGACAATGGCGACTGGAAAGATTTTTCAAGAACAGCATGTACCTTATCTTTAAAAATATAGGCATTCCTAATCCATACGGCATTCACCGTATTTTTTATTTTTTCTTACTATAACAATATTTAGTGCTTTTTCTGGGCTCAGTTGGTCCTAAAGGGGCTTACGTCAGATCTTCAAACAAACAAAACATCAAAATAAAGTTAATTTTTTTAAATAATCAATTTTGGCTAAGGTCAATAGTGACGAAATCTTAAACTCATTTACGTCAAACTCTGTTTATTACTTTACTCGCAAAACTAATAAATGTGTAGGTAGTGTAGATAACAATTCGGCGTTTTTTATTTATGAAAAAAAAAAAAAGTTTACGCTAATAACTGAATTCAAACAAACGTTACAAACTAAAAAAAACAATTTAACGTTTAATTGTTTAATCTCGATTTTGTAACAACCCAATCGCGCATCAACAGACATACAGGCTGTTCCCGAAAAGTTTAAGCGCTACAAAATAGTGAAAATTGCTCACTTCATGGTGGACGTGTTGGCCGTGCTCCTCACGAGAGGCGGCGGCGGTTGCTGGCCCATCGCCATTGTTATGGCACTGTTCGGAAACTGGAATAAATCATAAAAACAAACATATTTTTACGTGGCACTGGTAGGGTGAGGTGCCGGGACGCGCTCAAAGTAGGTATAACCGGGATAGTGCAAAGGAATATTTTGCCATTAAACAAAAATGTGATTATGATAAGTTGGTAAGTTTCTACAATGTTCTCCCCCTGTAGATGAAAACAAAGCTGCTAATACTTAAATACACATGGAAATAAATTTGTAATTCATATTGTTCCCTAATATAACCTTTCGATAGAATTAAATACATATAACTAAATTAATATAAGACATCAAATAAAGAAAGAGAGCGTGATTTAAAAAAACATATAAAGAAATCATTGATGCAATAAATATAACAAGAAATCAGAATTATGTACATTCTATTCTCCTTTGAATTCAATATTTCTAACACCGCGATTCTATATACCTAACTACGGTTGGGAATCATGTTGAAACTGTGATTTTTGGCAGAAGATGTAACCACAAAATAAATCTGTCTCATCATCATCATCACCAGCCTTTTTTACGTCCCACTACTGGGCACAGGCCTCCTCTCAGAATGAGAGGGCTTGGGCTATAGTTCCCAAGCGGGCCCGGTGCGGATTGGGAACTTCACACACAAACTTCATTGAATTGCTTCGCAGGTGTGTGCAGAAAAGCTCATGATAAATTACAAATGTAAATCCGTACATAAATTCCGAAAAACTCAGAGGTGCGAGCCTGGGTTTAAACCCACGACACTGCTTGAGAGGCCATAGGTCAAACCACTAGGCTATCACGGCTTTTTGTCTGAAATCTGTCTACTTTGACTTTATTATTGTTTCGTATCATGGTCATTACATTACAACAAAAATAACTACAGTATTCACAACCGGCGTAAGGTTTAAAGATAAAGAAACTGGCTAAAATTGACAACAGAAGATAGTGTTAGACATATTAACTATATAGTAGTGTTATTCTATGGAACTTGCTAACTATGTAAACAAACCGCGATACTGAAATTGTCTCTGAATTTGCTCTGATTGATGAATTTACTATGGCGGTTTGTTTACATAGTTAGCAAGTTCCATAGAATAACACTTTACCGAGATACTGACCGCGATTACTTTACTAGTAGAGGGTCAAGCACGACTTTTCGAATCCTGCGTTACGTTACGGTTGTCGTATCGAGATTGAGAAACCTGATACAAAGTTTTAGTTCCAAATACGCTCACGGGCGGGCGCTGTTCCAAACGTCATACAAACTCGACAACGTTTAATATTCGACTTTACGTTACGCAGCATTCGTAAAGTCGTGCTCGGCCCTCTGTCATCATGATGCATGTAACTGCGTCCAAATATCGGGAGGTCATCGCACCTAAAGGTAATCGCGGTCAATACCCTGCGTTAATATGTCTAATCTAATTAATATCCTGCGTTAATATGTCTAATCTAATTAATATCCTGCGTTAATATGTCTAATCTAATTAATATCCTGCGTTAATATGTCTAATCTAATTAATATCCTGCGTTAATATGTCTAATCTAATTAATATCCTGCGTTAATATGTCTAATCTAATTAACCGCCAATCATTTAAAACTGGTAGATGGTAGTATTTCCCCCTTTTCATTACAAAGCCTATTTGACGCCACTGGGGTTTTTATGTTTCATTACATTATTCATATTATTATCTATGCATCATGTACGTCATCAGCAAAGATCATGACATGAATGACCGATGACGTAATGTCTTCACTGTCCTCGAAGCGTAGCTGCAAACTACAAAGAGGCGTATACGTCATTCTAAAACTGGCGAACGCATGGATAAATAGTGTTGACCTTGATTTGTTTAATTCAGACAATACAACTTAATACCAAACCCTAACCTATAGGAAAACGATATCTTTGTAAATTAAATTTTGAAATACGAACACTTTTGGAAATGCTCCGTTACGCTGGCTGTTACACGAGCTGTTGCGCGAACTCACCTGAACGTTACGCTGCTGTTGGTGTTGCGAGCGGTGTTGCGGCATGGCGGCCGCCGCGGCCGCGATCGCCGCGTTGTTGTACCGAGCCGCAGCTTGCGCTTGGGCTGCCACTTGCGCCTGGGTCAAATAAAAGGTACATTAGATCAGTTAAGAATAGTAAAAAATACAAGAGGGTAAAAGCCTTGAAGATCGATCGTTTCGTCAAACTAAAGTCTATTTCTTACCATATACCATTTACATTAGTCATAGACGAAAATGACAGCTAAAAGTCGCATCATTTGTGGAAGAAGGATGTAAGTCAGAGCATTCTGACCTACGTCTGTCTTCCACAAATGGTGCGAGTGTTAGCTATCATTTTCATCTCTAGGATTAAAAAATAGACTATAGAAGCCACGCTTACAGTAGAGCGGGATTCTTCTCGACTAGAGTATTGTATTTCTCAGCGCGGAGGAACGTACAACACATGACATTGATCCGCACTGAATGTTCTTCGAAATCGCTCTCAACTTCTATGTTATCTCGCAATTAAATGAGATAGATCTCGATGTCATCGAGAATCGGGGGACAGCTAGGTACGTCCAAAATTTTTAAATATGCAATAAATGACAAACCCATGACAATAAATTTCACTACATATTTACGTAACAGTATCGTAAGGGAGGCTATTACTATTACATGGTTTGGATAAGCCTGCGCACCGCCTGAGCGCCTGCACAGCCTCGGGTTGTCAGGTGTCAGGCCCGTGATGTACCAACCTGAGCGAGCCTAAGCACCTGCTGCGTCTGGGCCTGCGTGAGCGTGCCGGGCAAGCTCCAGCCGCTGGCCAGCGCCTGCACGGCCGCCGCGGAGATGCCCGCGTGCGGCATCTGCATAGCGGAGGCTGGGGAGTGCCGCTGCGCGTTAGGGCGCCGGCCGCGCGTCGAGGCGCCGCCGACGGCCCCCAGGTTGACCCCGGAGCCGACGGCGACGCCTGGGGGCGGGGCTGGCGGCGCCCGCGTCCACTGCCCGCCGCCTGATATCGAGCCTATGGGAATGTTCAAGGGTCAGAACTGATGTTTTGTAGGATTTTTCGCGAGTTTTGTCTTCATGATTCTTCTTAGAGGATTTCATTCTTTGTTTTCTGGATTAGAACATTTTTGAACCTTTTCACAATGTCCTAGTGACGTTTCTGTACTGAAAAAGGGTTCTATGGAGGGTCAGGATTTACTTGGCTCTAGTTTACAAATTCCAATAGGACATGTTTCTTTTGTAACCAATGTCAGTTTCCGAGCCCCATTCAAAAAATATGAGAATTAAAATACCTATTAATTTAATTATTTAATTATCATTTTCGACGTAGGTACTATAATTATGAAGTCAAGGAAAACTTATGGCGATATTTTTCCGGAACTGAATAAAATTATTGTGTCAGCAAATACTGTGAAAGTTGTCAGTTTAAATATTTATCGTTTTATTTAACAGAGTTACTGTTTTAATTTTCTGTATGTGTTGAAGGTATGTGAATAAATGTCTCTCTCTCTCTCTCTCTCTCCCTCTCTCTCTCTTTAACTAAACTAAGATAAAGATTAGCAAATATTCGTAAAACTCGATAATACGAATTTGACGACAATTTACTACCCATCACGTGCCGATTCTTGTTACCTTGTTTTTAAAGCAATTCGCAACCGTAGCGATGGGCAAGACAAAAGCCGATGGTCAGTGAACAAACAGCCCGTTGCGTTGGTCAGATTGTCAGTTTACAATGACAATTCGAACCACATTTCCTTGCCAATATGAAGCGCGCTAAAACAAAAGCTCTTCAAATCAGCAACTGACACCGAATTGTCATTGAAAACTGACGTTAGTAATGGTGAAATAGGAGCCTGGGCCGTGTTTTATAAAGCTATACCATTTACAAGCGGGAGTCTCATTCTATCACCTTTTGCTAGAAAGAGACTTCCGCTTGTAAATTGTAGCTTTATAAAACACGGTCCTGCTTGTTAAATTATGGATACAAATATTGTATTGATTCAGGCGTAACTTTGCGGAGGTCCATGTTACAAGTAACGGATTAAATTAATTTGCTCCTCCGCGAAGTAGTGCAGTATAGTCATGCAGAATAGCCTCGTCTGCGCTGAGTATTTATTTTCATGCACTAATTTTCCTGCCCTCCCTCCGCAAATTAAAAATAAAATACGACGACGACGACGTCCGCTGAGGATGCCTCGGAGAGAGGCGAAACACGTGTCCGGTACTATTTTACTGGTGGTGGTAGTTTTGGTTGTGGGCTTAGTAGCGTTTGCGTTGATTATTTTATTTTTAATTTGCGGAGGGAGGGCGGGAAAATTAGTGCATGAAAATAAATACTCAGCGCAGACGAGGCTATTCTGCATGACTATACTGCACTACTTCGCGGAGGAGCAAATTAATTTAATCCGTTACTTGAATTATGGATACGACAGGACCCGACCAAAGCGACATTAAAATATTTTACCCAACCCCAACCCTAGATGAAGAGTGAAGAGACGACTCGTGTTTGACTAAATAAAAACCTACAAGAAGTGAAGTCTATTTTTTTTACCGCCGACGCAAAAAGAGGGTTGTTAAGTTTGACCGCTGCGTGTGTGATTTACCGTTTTTGAGTTATTGCCGAAAAACTGCGCTTCTCAACAAAACGACGTATGCCCACGTGCCATGAATAAACGCTCTTTTCAACGGTTCTAGGTACGGCACTGCATTTTTTTGTAACGGTTACGGAACCCTACACTTACAAGCTACAAGTTTTCAAGCGGTGGTTCTTATTTTTAACTAATAATCATAATCATAAAAATTGGTTCGCCGTATTGAACTATGAAATCAAGGATCATGGAAAGTAAACGGATTGACAAAGCCCATACTTTGAATCGTTGTTATTTACATTCAGCGCCATCTACCTTGCTTGAGTGACACATTAGAACCGCTGTTTTGTTATTATTTGACCCGCTGGCTACGACCTTGGCGCCATCTAGAAATTGCCTGAATTTTAAGATAACTGCGGGGAACGATTCGAAGTATGGGCTTTGACACTCCGTATACCTACTATCCTCCTTGGTGAAATGAAAAACAATACACTCTTTTTCTTTGGGCAGTCGTATAAAAATGTCGGCGGTTTTCAATTTAAATCCAAGTTGGTTATTCGCGTTTCGATTTTAGTGCGTGTCTCCTGTACCAAAATAAAACGTTTAATATCAAAACTTCACCAAACAAACGCTTTAACACAAAACATCCCTGTACCAAAGCGTACCAGGCACGGTGAGCTTATAAATATTGCATTTACGTCAAGGAAAAAAAAAACATTCAAATTAGTCTGAATTTATAGCGAAATAAACTGACATTGACATGTATCGGACTAATCTGTAGTCCCTCTAATGTGTAATCTGTAGTACCTCTGGTTATACATAAGTAAAATAACACATACATAACGTAAGTATAAGAACATAAAATTCAAAAGAAACTGTCCTTCATTTGCAACAGAACGAATCTTTAAATTGTTATAGTAATAGCCAGCGCGTGTAGTCTGACCTTTAGAACTGCCAGGCGTAGCTTACACGAATTGAACTTTACGCTACGGACATAAGGGACTTGCAATTTACTTGATGGTACGAGTATAAGGGTATAGTCAGACAGTTACGTTTTTAGCTTGTAGCTATCTAAGTATGTATAATTATTGTCAAGGACTTTGATTTTAAAGACCTTGGGGTTATTTGCAGCTAATACGACAATACGAAGGTACGTACCACCTAACACTAACAAAAAAGTTTAACATCAAATAGGGTTACCATGAATCTTGATTTTTCGGACTCGACCGGTAATTTGGTTTTGTAGCGACCCTAGCGCCACACGCGAGTGACGTCGTCACTTCACTACTCTATATCGCGCTAACGATGTTAACAAGTCGGATGCCTAAATACATAAAATACAAGTTCCAACTCTCTTCTTTCTTATTTCGGGCCCCAGGCATAACATCTGCCTGTAGGCCTGGCACAACTCACAGTGCGACTTCTATCTCGCGCGAGAACAACTGCCCGTCCTTTTCTGTCACTCAAAATGTCAGAATGCAACAGGACGGGTAATATAATCTCGCGGGTAATATAATACAAAGAAAGTCGCGGCCAGTCGTGCTAGTCCTGCTGGAGAGAGATCCTTACTATAATAACTGAGGGTCGAGCACGACTTTACGAAAGCTGCGTAACGTTACGGTTATCGTATCGAGATCGAGAAACTAAATTTTAGTTCCAAATACGCTCACGGGCGGGCGCTGTTCCAAACGTCATACAAACTCGACAACGTTTAACTATCCGACTTTACGTTACGCAGCATTCGTAGTCGTGCTCGACCCTCTGTGGTCCTCCCCACAGCTTTTTGTCCGACGGGGCCGTGTTTTATAAAGCTACAAGTTACAAGCGGAAGTCTCATTCTATCACCTTCTGTTAGAAAGAGACTTCCGCTTGTAAATTGTAACTTTTAGCTTTATGAAACACGGCCTAGGGCTGTCCGGAATACAGGGGAAATGTATGAAATAATAATATTTAAAGAAGATACCTTAAAGGAATATGTTTTTTTATTATTATTTGGTATGGTATTATCATCAGTCTATTTACGTCCCACTGCTGGGAACAGGACTGCTGTCCTAGAGGGCTTGGGCTATAGTTCTCACGCGGGCCCAGTGTGGATTGCAAACTTCACACACTCCATTGAATTGCTTCGCAGGAGTGGGCAGGTTTCCTCACGATGTTTTCCTTCACCGAAAAGCTGATGACAAATTACAAATGTAATTCCGCACATAAATTCCGAAAAACTCAGAGGTGCGTGCTGGGGTTTGAACCCACGACCCTCTGCTTGAGAGGCCATAGGCCAAACTACTAGGCTACCACGGCTTTTACATAATACACACGCATATTAACAGGAGGTTCTCAATTTGTCGGGATGTTTTTTTTTAAGCTGCCGTCTTCGAAGAAGACCCTTACGAATAGCTTAGCCTAGTCTGACACAGTCATACTCATACATTTTACCAGTGAAGGCAGTACATTTTAGTAAACATGTAGTAGGTGTTATGTCATTCGCTTTATGACCTTAACTGGAAAATCTCACACGACCACGTTAAGAAAAGAAACTGAGCCTTAACAAAGTGCAGTGACCTTCTTTTTCCTTTTAACCTTGTTCTCAATTATTTTGGGGTCAACTGTTAGGCTTGTCGCTCACAAGGCGCGATTATTTACAATTAAATGTTAAAAGGTGGCATTTTAAAAGCAACATAAAACATAAAACTTAATAATGTAATTTGTAAACCACATAAACATATCACAACATATAGCAAAAGGTTTAGCACATCTGGTCATTAAAATACAATCTCAGTGTTACAATAGACAAATAAATCAGCAATAGGCTTCGTCAAATATAATACAAATGTCATCCGCCACAGGCTTCATCAAAAAAAAAATGTAACAATACAACAACAGTAAAATAGAAGTGCACTTTTAACATGAAGAAGAAACCACCCACCCAGTTTTTTCCCAGAGGAAGGACTACGAATTAGTCCGAAATATGTCGGACGGGCACTAGAAAAGTGCAATAGGGTCAATTAACTTTTAATTGCCACTCGTTGGCATGGTGATGTCCCCTCGGTAACTCATCTAAAACAAGATTTTCCAAGGCACCACTCCATCAAACGTTAGTAATTTCGACAGTAGGTATATGCCGATTCTTTCATGCTTCATCTCCTAAGCATGCAAATCCTGATTTTCGGGGGAGTGGGGTCTTAGAAAATCATATTTTTGATGAGTTATCCGGGGGACATCCCCATGGCAACGAGCGGCACTTAAAAATTGATTGACAATATTGGTGAATCAGTGACTCAATGGCTTGGCAGTCGTGTAACACTGAAATTAGTTCCAAACATTGATATACAAAAATAGACAGATACGACGGCACCGCTTAACCGCGCGCGGACAAGCAATTCGGTATAGGTGATTAGGTGATTCGGCGACTTAGTACTTATTCCTTGATGTTCGACATTATGTCAGTCTCATGACAGCTAATGAGTGAGGGCCACATTTTGTCAGCGCTGAACACGTGCGTGGCCTATCTTTAATGTTTTATAATATATCAATGTATTGATTTAAACTTTGGCGATTTTCACACATTAGCATACTCGGGACTTAATCGCGTAAAAAACATATATTTAAATTTAAACAGGTATATATATTTTTATATCAATGGTTCCAAATTAGTAATTTTTTCTGTTATTGTCATAATCATAATATCTTTAATTATAATTACACTTGTAATCGTTACTAATAGCTAATAGACCTTTACGTAAAATCTCACTAGAAGTTTGTTCGCTTAATTAATTAACCGATTACGTATTTCTGGTAATAAATGACTCAAATGAAGCATGGTAGTCTTAAATTAAAAATTATCTACAACACGTCTGTCAACTAATCACATAAAAAAAAGAGATCACAATTTGTCTTGTAATTACACATTATTGATGACTTGTTGATATTAATTTAATAGACGTACGAGCTTTCAGGTTTAATGAAGCATGCTGATGCCATATGAAACTAACATAATTTTGATGCGAAAATGGGCGCTCGAGGAAAAAGCGCGGGAACGTGCCATGCCACGTACCATTACTAATGGGCCATTAGACGGGTTCCGTTCCAACTGTTACTATACTCGTGAAGCAGCCACATGAGTCTTATTTCTTTATGGCATAAGGTTTATAACTTCAAGAAATAGCTGCCTCGTGATTAGCGGAAGGGAAAGGGCATTTGGAAACTTTTGTCCTGACAAAAAGTCAGTGCAGAGGATAAAAGTAAAGAGTAGCGTGGATGCAATTTAATGCAAATATTATAAACTTCAGCAAAGCAAAAAAAAAACGCATTCGCGTTGGCGCAAAACAGACAAGCTACCTATTTAGGTACGTACCTATTAATGAAGCCCGATTAAATGAAGTCCCCTATTTCACCAACTCTACAAATGTCAGTTTTCAATGACAATTCTGTGTCAGTTGCTGACTTGAAGAATTAGCGCGCTTCATATTGGCAAAGAAATCTAGTTCGAATTGTCATTGTTAACTGACAATTGTGAAGTTGGTGAAATAGGGGCCAGATTGTCCGCACAAATCCGAACGCATGGTAACCCTATAGGTAGGTAGGTATATGGTGTGTTTTAAATTCGTATTTTATTTTAGTACTTACCCTATGTATTTTTGTGGATTTTAACTGAACTTTTTTTTAATACAACTAAGTTTTATTGACTTGAGTGCTATTCATTCAAAAATAAGTAAGTACCTAATTATAAGTATGACTATCAGGTAGGATCAGGCGGAGGTAGCGGTCCAGCTCCCATTCCCGTAAAAGTGACTGACTGACCTCACTCCAGGCACATTTAAGTTTGACGCGTAAGTACCTTACCTACAGTAGGTACTGTAGCGACCCGAGCGCCACACGCCGATGACGTCATCACTGTTCTACATCGCTCTAACGAAGTTTCTCAAATCGGTTGCATAAATACAACTTCCAACTCTCTTCCTCCGGACTTCGGTCCCCAGGCATAACATCTGCCTGGAGAGAGATCACTCTATTGGAGTCCTCTCCAAAGTACAATAATGCGTGAAACAGACGAAGACGTAGCTTCATAGACGCGTACGCGATATTTTACGCTTGGTGTACGCTTACATGCAGCCTTCACACAAAACCGCGCGACTGTGCACGTATGAAGCAGCAACGTCGCGTCAAGCGTCATGGCGTCAAGCGTCATGCCGCCAGGCGAACGGACGGTCGAGCACGACTTTACGAATCCTGCGTAACGTTACGGTTATCGATCGTATCAAGATCGAGAAATCTCATACTAAATTTTAGTTCCAAATACGCTCACGGGCGGGCGCTGTTCCAAACGTCATACAAACTCGACAACGTTTACTATTCGATTTTACGTTACGCAGCATTCGTAAAGTCGTGCTCGACCCTCTGAGAGCTATACGCCGGGCTACATCACACACCAAGCGTGCCGTGCCCCCTATGCGTCTATGCAGCTACACCCCCGTCTTCATTAGGCTTAACACGCGTCCGAACCAAAATTTTTGTCGATTGAACGATGTTGAACTGATTAATATTGATTGAAATATTTGTAACCTCTAGCTGTGATGTGACCTCTTTATGCTTGTATAGCTTGCAGGGCCACAACCAACCGCACCGTTCGCGGTGCCGGTGAAACAAGAATGTCATACGAACTGCCTCGAAATATGCAGTTGGTGTGAACGTTGACGCATCTGTTAGTTTTCCGGGAGATGGCGCTGCTAGTCCAAATGTTGAAGTTGCATAAATTTATGCTGACACATTACACATTACCTGTCTTTTTTTTACTCTTGTGTGAAAGATTGCTTCAGTTTAATAAATTAGTACCTACCAAAAAAACTTTCAAAATAAACCTTTTACCCATTTACAAATTAGTGTATTGTTAGTACTTAACACCATCTGTCAGGGAAAATAAACTACTGATAATGACTTGCTTGTGCCCAGCCAGCCTTAACATTTTTTTATAAAAAAATGGACCAACCTGTTTACTTTGAAATTGAAATGTTATAGTGCAATGAAATGTTTGTGAATTAGAATTGATAACAGCATTTCCTCGTAGCAAAAAGCTTATTATCAATCGATGCAGAGATTGTATGTTAGGTAGGTATCTGTTAACCCTTAATGCAATAAGTTGACAAATTAACTTTATTCCTTTTTTTTCGTTTTCAAGCTAGGTACTGTTACTGTTAGGTAGATGGTAGGTACATAGTCTTTGTTTATCATGTTTTGGCATCTTTGCATTGACTTTGTTTACCATTCTAGCCAGTATTTTTAAAACAAATTCACTTTTAAAATATTGAGCTGAGTAACTGAAATGACTACATTTACATTACTAATTCTAAACAGTCGTAATAGTCATAATGTTAATGAAATCAATTCTAATTGGATTTTTTTTTTTCTAAAAATCAAAACCTAACAGCAGTTTAAAAAAAATCTTTTTAGAAATTAAGTATTTATTGCATTATGTTAATTTATCTAAGTTCTAGATAAGGTTGGAGGTAGGCTATTACATTATTATTATTCTTTAAGATATTTAGGATTATGATTTTAATTTTAATTTAAGTTTTTGAACAATTATTTATACAAAAAGAACTAAATAAATATTATTTTAAACTTCGTCAGACAGTTGGACACAGGCATAGGGCCCTATTATAGCTGCCTATGTGACAAAATTGTTTTCAGTTTTTACGAAAATATCATTGTTTATCTCCCAGTAAGGGGAAGTTGTACATTATAAGCCTTATTTTTAAATAATTGAGGATTAAAAATATTCTTTACAGGTACTTTGAAAATCTGTTTTATGAATGATTTAAAATACCTAATTGAACCTAAATATTTAATAGCTACAGACAATGGCTTGGACAGCAAAAAAAATTTTTTTTTAAATAGAACCAATTTATAATCTGTCACGGCTAAGGAATGGAGTAAAACAGAATGACATCAAATTCCATTAAACCTAGTTGGGAAAAAGGTGCTTGAAGACAAATCTGTTGTTTGGTAATTTAAAATCATAATTATTAATTAGAATCAATTGAAACTTATTTTATGATTCTTACAATATAACAAAATTTTCCAATTAGATCAGAATATTGTAAGAAAATTTACCTACAGATCCAATTGAAAATGTAAACAATAACCTACCTATTTCAAAAACAATACCTAAGTACTCTTTTTTTTTCTTTGTGCAGTCTTGAAAAAAAAAACCGCCTTTCATTGAAGAAATTAAAGAGTGAATAATAATAAATTTATTCTCACCTTTTGCTGAAATGAGGAGTTGCGAGTCCACAACTTTGTTGGGCCAGTACTCCTCAAACTCCGTGCCCGGTGGGAAGTAACTCTTAATGTCTGACAAACTGATCACAGAGCAAGTCTCACTGGCAAACAGTTCATTCCGAATCCCCTGCACTTTGCAACAGAACTTCAGGTATGATAAGTCCCAACCTTTTAACTGGTCCGCCTTTAGCTTAAGATTGTCCGTTTCACCCTCAAAGTAAAACAAGGGAACAAACTTCTGTCCATCACGCACTGTGTAAGGTACTACCGACTCCTTGTTTATCCGGATAAAACCGCACTTGTCTTTACTATTTGTTGTGCCTCTTAATAACTTATTGTAACATACATCTAAGAAGTTATAGAATTCATAAGCATCTAACAATCGCACCACTAAGTCCTTCTGTGTAAATGGGTCTCTACCAAACTGGCCGTCACAATGCCTGCTGTTGATCTCATTCAGCAGCCTCGCTTCGATCTCAGTTATGTAGTAGCTCCGTATACATGTACAGGAGTAGATGTCGGCGTGTAAATAGTTCAGGTACTTATTTAGAAGTTTGATTTCCACCATTCTCACGGCCACGTATTTTTCTCCCGAGCGGTAGATGTATGGAATGTGGCATTTGCCGAGCATGTCCCAGCCGAAGTGGCCTTTCCAGCTGGCCTCGTCGGGGGCGGGGGTCTTCTTCTCGGGGTCGACGGGCGGGCGCGTGTCGACCGAGGCTCCGACGCCGGTCTTGCGCGTCAGGAAGTTTAGGATGCCCATCTGGCCGCCGGGCCCGGGCGGCGCACCGGCCAGGCCCACGGGCCCCGGCCGCGCCGCCGCCGCCGACGCCGCCAGAGCCTTCGCCTTGTTCGCCTCGACCATCTTGGCCGCGAGCTCTACGATCTCCGCCTCGTCCGGCCGCTCCGTCTTCACCTTCACCATCGTTGTCTCCGACATTTTAACGCGCAGCCGACGCTAAATTATACAGAAACACTTGAAGGCGTTCCTTCAAACCCGCGAACACTTCGGGCTACATCCTGCCGCACCGCGTTGACAATTCTCAGTCAACATGTACGTAAACAATCCGCAACGTACACTGATCACTTCACTATTATTTTGACAGTTAGGTAAAACACATGTATATATCGACAATATTAATCCGATGCGGGCACACTTAGCACTATTTTAGTTTTTGGAGGCCGCGGCTGAGTCCGTGAAGCGACCACCACGAGCCGACAAAACTTGTGCCGGAAAACAGAGTTTCTAGGAACTTGAAGTCTGTAATTAATGAAAACCACTTTTTCCGACACTGACGGATCGACGTAAATATTTTAATACTAGTTTTTTTTTTTGGTATTTCTAAGAAACAGTAATAATAATTCATACACGCTGTGGTAGGTAGGGAACATGAAACCCAAATTTTGTGTTCACGAGGGAAATGCCCAATACCGTTGTGAAGTCTCGTGAGGAGTGCGTAATAATTCCCTACATTTTTCACCTTTTGGTGACTCAGAAGCGAACAAAATGGCCGCCGACAAGGTTTTGTCGGCCAATCAGGGGCCTGCTAGCGGTTATACATAACTGCAAAACTTCCCGTCGATGACGTATCCGCACTCCCCACGAGACTACTTCTCAAGGTCTTTCCATTTGGTTCCTTATTTTACAAATCTAATTTTGAATTAAATCAAGCCGAAAGTCATTAAAAACATACCGGAGATATTTTCCAAAAATACAGCAATATTCTACAGTTACGTAGAATAACATAAATGCAGTTAAAACCCGAAAACTATTCGGTTCAGTAATAATAAAATTCATGAATGTACTTTTACAAAGTAGTCGCCGCAGATAGTCTCGCTACAGCGTTCGTTCGTTGATAAGTCGGCACGTACTATGGTGCTCGTACAAAAATGAACTCTAAGGCGTTGAAGGAAGGTGCACGACTTATTCAATACAATCAGACTTGGACTTTAGGTCCTGGCTGTAACGAGACTCGTCGACGCGCGCATTCCTTGAACAATAATTCCCAGCATGAGCGAGCGAGACGGCAACTACTAAAAAGTAGATGTCAAATGTTTAGGTATTTTACTATGAACGTAAAGAGAACGTAGGTAGGTATATAATGCAATTACAAGCTTACGTAAGTACTTTAACCTACTTTACTAGTAGATACCTACTTGCCTAACGGTTTTGGAGAAACGAAATAAGCTTTTGTTTCAGTAACTTTATTGCACCAAAACTTACACTTACTGAGTAGGGACTTACTGTACTAGGTATGATTCTTTGTTATATGTAGGTATTTATTGCACAACTTATTTTATTAGTAAGTAAATTAAATAAGTATTATTTTGTAATATTGTATTCAATATTGATATGCACAATTTTGAATTACCTATACTAAAAAAAAAAGCTGGTTGCAATCTATTGAGTGGGGTCTTCCTTTTGTTAACTTTTTAGGGTTCAGTAGTGCTAATATTAAAGAACCTTTTCGTGTAGGTACATTTCTCAGTCATGTCTATTGTAATTGTAAGGTGTCCGATATAGGTAGAACCTACTTTTTCGTACCTTTTTATATTTTTTTATACGACGAGAAAGGAAAACGAGCAAGAGGGTCACCTGATGGTAAGTGATCACCACTGCCCATAGACATCAGCAAAGCCAGGCCCTAAACTATGAAGTGCAAAATTCGAACTTCGTGTCGTGCCGTCCCGCTCACGCTAATATGATTTAATACGAGAGCGAGCGGGACGATACGATACGAACTTCGATTTTCGAATTTCGTAGTCGTCCCCCAGGAGGGTTTGCAGATGCGTTGCCAACCTCTTGTGCCCGTAATTACGTATTAATTAAAAAGTTTATTTGATACCTATTATAAAAAAAGAGAAGTGTAGTGTTTGAAATATAATAAAGAAAGAAATAAGTAGGGTGGTAGGTATATTGATATTGCTAAGTTCGTCATAACTTTCCTTAAGTTTTTAAACATAGCTAGGTAGATTCAACTTTTTTAACTCTCGGAACAGAATTTTCTCTGAAATGTTTAATTACCTAACTGCCTATTACTATTACCTACTTAGCTATACAAATTATTATTTTCTAAAAAAAAAATATGTTTACTTAATCGAAATGAAATTAAAGTTTATTTTGCTAGAAAAAGGGTTGAGTTACAGGTATTGTCATGCAAAAATGAGCTTCTTACCTATTTCTAGCCATTATAAAACAACTGCTCATTTTATGTAATCATTTTGAAAGCGTATCCGTTTAAAAAAATCTTATTTAAGTTGGATTTATTACTAAGTTGTTGCTGTCCTTTTGGGAATCGAAATATAGTAGGGTGATTGCGCCAGGTATCGGTCTTGTCACCATTTTTATTTTTATTTAAAAGAAAACAGTGTTAAGATTTATGTAATTTTCATCTTAACTTGTACCGATGCTTTTTCCTCAATGTCGTAAATGAATAAAAAACAAGTCTGTTGTATATTAGTTTAGTTTGATATACCCACTGACGTTATTATTTAAATGAGCTAGTCGAATTATACTATGAAAATGTCTTGTGTTTGATAAAATAAAACAAACCGAGCCCCCATTCCGAGGAGCTCGCGCGCGTACTATACATTATTATGAGTCACGATTCCTATAAGTCATGGCAGACAAGCTTAAACGCTGCCCGTACCAAGAGTTTTCATGAAAACTTATTTTTAATTCAAGCCACGTAAAAACAACGTTCAAAACTGCTTACCATTGTTTCACGCGGCTACGTACAGACAGAATTTGCCGCAACCCAATCTATGAGACCGACTCGCACTTGACCTCAGTCGGGTCTCGAGCCCTCGAGCTAAATACGAAGTATGGAGGACAGCAATTTCCACTACGCTTTTAAAATTCTGGTTAGAAAAAAACTCTTTGCCGTGTCGTAATTTTGACTGAAGTACTTACCTCCTTGGATTTTGGGGGACGCTCTAAAAAATATGACACCTCTATAATAATCAAAGCTCTATAACGCATTTTAATTGCGTTAAAATTGAGGTCATCCACGAAAAGTAGGAAAAAAAAAAGCTAATAATTTGGCTGCCTCGTAGGTTTTTTTTTTCGAATAAGCAATAAGTCCTAATAGGATAAAATCCAGACTCCATTTAAATCATTCAAACGTGTGTGGTGTTGTGTAGAATCCGGTTTGGTGTAGGTACTTAGCTAAAAATAGAAATTGAATGGAACGTCATTGTACCTACCTACGCCGTATATATTTAGGTAAGTAGGTAGGTACTTTAAAATGTACTTAAATCTAAGTTGTGTTCTGGAAATATATAAAATATTTAAGTATCTGCTTGATGTTAGCACTTATTTAATATATTAAATTCAATTTTTAAGGAAATATGGCCCCATCAAAATTTTCATGATTCTGCTACTTAATGTCAAGGTTGGATTTGTAAGACATTGCCAGTAGAATTTTGTTTTGTTGTACGGTTACCTACAGCTAGTTTTCGGTTGGAAAATCCATCTACAACAAACACAAAATGACTTCACCACAAATATACCCTGGAAGAGATCCCTTTTTAGGGATAAGCTCGCCTTTGTACTACGTTTTTGTTTTGATATATTTATTGTAATTGTCTTGTAATATTATGTGCAATAAAGGATTTACATACATACATACATGTACATATACAATAACGATACATATTATTTACAGTACAGTACCAAACTCTAAACCACCCATAACTATACTACTGTACTGTACCTATATACTATATATACTATACTGTACCAAAGAATATATTTATATACTTACTAAACTGTAGAAGCTATGAGATCTACACAGGCGGGGTGGGGGGGGGGGAATAAGGGTAGGACATGGACAGGGATTTATATCGTAGTCGGGTAAAAAGATGGGTGCTGCGGGATTCCCTACAATTGTATCTTCGCCAAAGGACCGTGTCATAGTGAATATAAAATAATTAGGGAACGAATCAAATTACAGATACTTATGTACTTATTCTATGTCAAAACTTTTAAATTTAAGTACAATACAATACAAATATTCTTTGTTGAACACCCTAGAACATTAGAAGGATAATGATAATAGGCTTAGACTTTGTTTTTAGATGTAATTGTCAAAAAAAGTACCAGAAAATAAACGTGAAAACCAGGTTCCTAGTTAGGTAGGTACTACCAAAATGGCGTCTCCAGTGTTGAAATGTCCCCATTTTTCAACACTGGAGACGCCATTTTGGTGGTTAGATCTAAAGCAATATAAACGATGTATCTTTTAATGAACTCTAAAGAAAGAATGGCTCCTTTACATTCAGTTTTAAGTTTAAGTATCAATAAAAAGAAAGAGATGGCGGTTATGGTTTCCATACGCTCATCTCTTTTGTACGTAAACAAAAACCCTGTAATTTTGCCAAGCCCTTAATGTACAGTGTTTGACTAAATAATCCTACTAAATAAGTATTATAATAAATGCCAAAGTTTGTGGGTGAGTGTTGGATGTATGTTTGTTATTGTTCCCGCTGAAATGGCTTTAAGGATTTGGTTCAAATTTGGAATATAGATAGCTAATACCACGGAACAGAAAAACGATTTTTTTCTGATCCGTGGCTAATACCCTAGATTGAAACATAGGCTATCTTTTATCCCCGAAAGTGTAGAGTTCTCGCAGGATAGCAATAACCGAATTGTTAAAAGTCTGTAAATTCTATTTCGATCCCTTGACAACCGGATAGCCTAGAATAAAGCTTGAGTTGAGGCCCGGCCATACTATTAGTTAGGTATTCTGTACCCCGGGTTCGATTCCCGGACGGGGCAGATATGTATGTATGTATGTATATAGTTATATCTTTTTATTGCACGTAAAACATCAAGTAACAGAACAAAAGAAAATGTACAAAGGCGAACTTATCCCACTTAGAGTTTAATCTCAAAAATTACATTACAGATTGACTAAAAGTAAAGTGTGGCGGACTCTATTCCCGACACGGCGCACCTCTAGCCGTACCTCGCCCGCGCCATCGCGCGGTAGAATTTGACAGCGAGATGACGTTTCTCTTTGAAGACGGCAACAACATGTGAAGTGAATAAACGTGCGAATCCAATTAAGCTTTTACTAAAAGGCCTACGAACAATAACCACATTGGTGACCCCCGACTTCGAATTACGCCACGAACTTTCAGTGTTTTCTCTCGCCGCTTCACTTCACGTCATAACCTAAAAGTGTAACACGTGCAACAACCGTGTGCCTTACGTTACGCCGCCGACGAGCGCGGACGGCACAGACGAGCTTACGCCTCCGTCGCATTGGTGCCCCATCAACTCCGCCGCCTCCAGTGTTGAGTGTAGTAGCCGCAGCGCCCCGTATTGTCGCCGACAGTCACTCCCGCGCGCGCCGAACACGGCCGCCGGCGCCCTGCGCGCTGAACACTGTCGCTGCCGCCGCGCGCGCTGAACACGGCCGCCGCCGCCCCGCGCGCTCAACACCAGCGCCGCCGCCGCCGCGCGCTCACCAGCGCCGCCGTCGCCCCGCGCGCTGAACACTGTCGCTGCCGCCGCGCGCGCTCAACACGCCGCCGCCGCCGCGCACTCAACAGCGCTGCCACAGCTGCGCGCTCACCAGCGCCACCGCTGCCGCGCGCTCACCAGCGCCGCCGCCGCCGCGCGCTCAACACGCCGCCGCCGCCGCGCGCGCTAAACAGCAGCGCCACGCCGCGCGATCAACAACGCGCCGCCACCGCCGTGCACTCAACAGCGCCGCCGCCGCCCCGCGCGCTCAACACTGTCGCTGCCGCCACGCGCGCCGCACACGGCCGCCGCCGGCCCGCGCGCTCAACACTGTCGCTGCCGCCACGCGCGCCGCACACGGCCGCCGCCGGCCCGCGCGCTGAACACTGTCGCTGCCGCCGCGCGCGCTCAACACGCCGCGGCCGCCGCGCGCGCTCAACAGCGCCGCCACGCCGCGCGCTCAACAACGACGCCGCCGCCGCCCCGCGCGCTGAACACTGTCGCTGTCGCCGCGCGCGCTCAACACTGTCGCTGCCGCCACGCGCGCTGCACACGGCCGCCGCCGCCCCGCGTGCCGAACACGGCCGCCGTCGCCCTGCGCGCTGAACACTGTCGCTGCCGCCGCGCGCGCTGAACACGGCCGCCGCCGCCCCGCGCGCTCAACACCAGCGCCGCCGCCGCCGCGCGCTCACCAGCGCCGCCGTCGCCCCGCGCGCTGAACACTGTCGCTGCCGCCGCGCGCGCTCAACACGCCGCCGCCGCCGCGCACTCAACAGCGCCGCCACAGCTGCGCGCTCACCAGCGCCACCGCTGCCGCGCGCTCACCAGCGCCGCCGCCGCCCCGCGCGCTCAACACTGTCGCTGCCGCCACGCGCGCCGCACACGGCCGCCGCCACAGCCGCGCGTTCACCAGCGCCGCCGCCGCCGCGCGCTCAACGGCGCCACCACAGCCGCGCGCTCAACAACGCGCCACTGCCGCCGCGCGCTCAACACGCCGCCGCCGCCACGCGCGCTCAACAGCACCGCCTCAGCCGCGCGCTCACCAGCGCCGCCACCGCCGCGCGCTCAACAGCACCGCCACAGCCGCGCGCTCACCAGCGCCGCCACCGCCGCGCGCTCAACAGCGCCGCCACAGCCGCGCGTTCACCAGCGCCACCGCTGCCGCGCGTTCACCAGCGCCACCGCTGCCGCGCGCTTACCAGCGCCGCCGCCGCCGCGCGCTCAACACGCCGCCGCCGCCGCGCGCGCTAACAGCAGCGCCTCGCCGCGCGATCAACAACGCGCCGCCGCCGCCGCGCACTCAACAGCGCCGCCACAGCTGCGCGCTCACCAGCAACGCCACAGCCGCGCGCTCACCAGCGCCGCCACAACCGCGCGTTCACCAGCGCCGTCGCCGCCGCGCGCTCAACGACACCGCCACAGCCGCGCACTCAACAACGCGCCACCGTCGCCGCGCGCTCAACACGCCGCCGCCGCAACGTGCGCTCAACAGCACCGCCTCAGCCGCGCGCTCACCAGCGCCGCCAACGTCGCGCCACCGCCGCGCCGCCGCTGCCGCGCCTGCATCGCATCACTGCCGCTGCCCCGCCGCGTAATCATGACGGACAAGGACGCCGGACACAACACTTCAGCCGATGAAGCCGCGGGAACCTCGAAGCCTCTGCAGACGGATTCGGAGGTGAGTCGAGTCGGAATTAGAGTCCCGCCCTTCTGGCCTGATCGCCCTGCACTTTGCTTCGCCAGCATGGAAGCTCAATTCCATCTAAATAATATTACCAGGGAGCAGACAAAATTTTATTATACCATTTCTCAACTTGACACAAAATATGCCTCTGAGGCAGAAGAGATCATCACTTGCCCACCCGACGACCTGCCCTATACCAAACTTAAATCCTGCCTCGTAGCTAGGTTCTCCGAGACATACGAGGAGAGAGTTAATCGCCTTCTGGAGAGGGCAGAGTTGGGTGACCGAAAACCAGCTGCCTTTCTTAGACATCTTAAGTCACTCTCTCGCGGTGCGGTCTCTGATCAAATGTTAAAAACTATTTGGATTAGTCGACTACCGGTGGCAACGCAGCAAATCCTTATTGCACAACCACCTAACCAATCGCTAGAGAGCCTAGGGGACCTAGCAGATCGGTTACACGACATCACCCAACCTACTGGTTTCATAAATCCAACGCAACATGTACACCAAGTAAATTCACCTGTGGCACCCATGCCAACGGCTATTATGTCCCCCATCGAGATGCGCATTAATGAGATGCAGGCGCAGATAAACGAATTAACTAGGCTGGTAACCTCTCTCACAACCCGTCCTCATCGTCAACATCAAAACCGAAACCGGTCACAGGCCCGCGCCCGTTCGCTTAGCCGCAAACGCGGTTTTAATCAAACAAACAACCATAATATAGGCTTTAACCAAACCGACACCGGTTTCAACCAGAATAATTATTGTTTCTACCACAACAATTTTGGGGAGAAAGCAAGAAAATGCGAAAAACCGTGTGCCTATACGGGAAACCAGCAGTAGGGTTGCTACAGGCGGTACACAACCCTACTATCGACCCAGTCGCTCACCGCCTCTTTGTCACGGACTTTCAAACAAAAAAAGAATTCCTCATAGATACCGGCTCTGACGTTTGTGTTTACCCCTATTCTTACCTAAACCGTCGCCGTAAGCCATCTGAATATCAGCTGTTTGCCGCCAACTCAACACCTATCAAAACGTATGGTCAGGAGACTGTCAAACTGACCATAGGACTTAGACGCAATTATGAGTGGCCCTTCATCATAGCCGACGTCAACAAACCTATCATAGGTGCAGACCTTCTCACGCACTATGGTCTCTTGGTCGACCTCAAAAACCGACGTCTGATCGACCCGACCACAGGATTCGGTATTAACGCTCTACCTGCTGCCGACGACAGCACACCATCAGTGCGCACGGTCGTGGGAACGACCACCTATCACCAGCTGCTCGCAAAGTTTCCAGCAATCACCAGGCCCACCTCAAGTGTAAGTGAGGCCAGACACAGAACGGAGCACCACATACGTACCACTCCTGGCCCTCCAACTGCCTGTCGAGCAAGACGTCTCCCACCAGATAAACTCAAGATTGCACGAGACAAGTTCCAAGAGCTACTCCAGCAAGGGATCATCAGACCCAGTGACAGTCCCTGGGCATCTCCGATCCACATGGTAACCAAGAAGTCAGGTGGATGGCGCACTTGTGGCGACTACCGTGCTCTCAACGCGCGCACGCTGCCCGACCGCTATCCCCTACGCCACATTGAAGACTTCGGCATGTCACTCCAAGGGGCTACCATCTTCAGCAAAATTGATCTGGTCAACGCATTTTATCACCTTCCCGTCCATGAAGACGATATTCCGAAGACTGCCGTCATCACACCTTTCGGCCTCTTCGAATTCGTCAAAATGCCGTTTGGTCTTCGCAACGCCGCTCAGACCTTTCAGAGGTTCGTTGATGAGATCACCAGAGACTTACCATTCACATTCCCATACCTCGACGACATCCTAGTAGCATCTGCAGACGAATCTCAACACCTGGAGCACCTCAAGAGCCTCTTCCAAAAACTTGAAGAATATAGCGTCATTATAAACCATTCTAAGTGCTTATTTGGCCAGCCAGAACTTGAGTTTTTGGGTTACAAAGTATCAGCATCCGGCATTGAACCACCCTCATCCATGATCGAAGCCATACAACAATACACCAAACCGTCCACTGTCAAAGCACTACGCAGATTCTTAGGTGTTTTAAACTTCTACCGGCGCTTCATCAAAAACGCCGCTGAAATGCAAGCACCTCTCCACAATTTGCTCAAAAACGGTGTGAAAGGCAACGACCCCGTCCCGTGGTCACCAGAAGCTGATGCCGCATTTGAATCCTGCAGACAAAACCTAGCCCACGCTACTAGACTCACACACCCAAAGCAAAACTGCGAACTAGCGCTCTTCACAGATGCCTCTGATACAGCCATGGGAGCCGCACTACACCAAAAGGCCAACAACGACTGGGAGCCTATCGCCTTTTTCTCTAAGAAAATGACCCCAGCACAATCAAGATACAGTGCCTATGACAAAGAACTCCTAGCAGTGTATCAAGCAATCCACCATTTCCGACATTGGTTAGAAGGAAGACATTTTACTATCTTCACTGATCATCGCCCACTTACATTCGCATTCCATCAAAAACCTGAGAAGTGCACACCTCGTCAATTTCGACACCTCGAATTTATTGCCCAATTCTCGACCGACATAAAACACATCAGTGGCCGAAACAATATTGTCGCCGACGCCCTCTCAAGGGTAGACTCGATCAGCAGACCAGTGAGCCCACGTGAACTAGCAGTTGCACAGGAGTCTGACGTCGAGCTCCAGCAACTTCTTAGCCCAGACTGTCAGACCGGCCTACAAATAAGGAAAGTCTACGTTCCAGATTCAGATGTTTACATCTTTTGTGACATCTCTACCACCTCAGTCAGACCGTACGTACCTGCTCCTCTCAGAGCACGGGTCTTCAACGCACTACATGGTCTTGCGCACCCCGGCATCAGAGCGACGTTGAGGTTGCTCGCGGACAAATACGTCTGGCCGGGAATGAACAAAGACTGTACAACATGGACGCGTTCCTGCCTCGCATGCCAAGCAACCAAGATCAACCGACACAACGTCCCTCCACCTGGAACATTTGCCCCACCGAACACCAGGTTCGACCACATCCACGTCGACCTTGTAGGACCGCTGCCGCCATCTCGCGATTACAGATACCTCCTGACTGTTGTGGATAGATTCTCAAGGCTACCAGAAGTATACCCAATACGAAACATGGAAGCAGAAACTGTTGCACACAAATTGTTCTCCGGATGGATATGTCGATACGGTATACCACTTCGGATAACCACAGACCAAGGCCGACAGTTCCAGTCAGAGCTCTTCTCATCCCTGTCTCGACTGTGTGGTTTCCAACACATCCACACCACTCCATACCATCCATCTTCAAATGGATTAGTCGAGCGCCTCCACAGACAGCTTAAAGCCGCTCTGAAATGTCACAATAATGCTTCATGGTCAGACGACCTGCCCGTGGTCATGATGGGCCTCCGCGCTGTCTACAAAGAAGACATAAACGCTACACCAGCAGAGATGATATTTGGTCAGAACATCAGACTTCCAGGAGAATCCATATCACCCCAGCCATCAACAGTTCCACCTGAAATAACATTCGTGTCTTCACTAAGATCAGCATTCCACCGCCTCGCTCCAATCCCAACATCTTCACACGCGACGCCATCCATATTCATTCACAAGGACCTGAAAACAGCAACACATGTTTTTATTAAGAAATTTAATAAAGTTGGTCTACAATGTCCATACGAAGGTCCGTACCGCGTTACAAAAAAAGAAGATAAATTCTTCACAATTATCATAAACGGTACTCCACGCGTTGTATCGATAAATAACATAAAGCCAGCATACCTTGAGTCAGATTCCGCACAACCCAACAGCACTGCGCCTGAAAATAACGACTTACCTGTTTCTTCACCTGCGCCTACTATTTCAGCAGGTTCCTCGTCTCCATCTGTTTTCACACCATCAAACTTACCTGTGTGTCCATCTGTCATCACACCTCCAGTTGTACCTCCACCTACAACAACTCAAACTACCAGGTTAGGTCGTCGGGTTAAATTCCCCAATAGACTAAACTTATAATAACCATGCTGGCAACCTACCTTCTTACACATAGTTTTTTTTTTTTTATTCTCTTTGTATCTATTAAGGGGGGGAGTATTGTGGCGGACTCTATTCCCGACACGGCGCACCTCTAGCCGTACCTCGCCCGCGCCATCGCGCGGTAGAATTTGACAGCGAGATGACGTTTCTCTTTGAAGACGGCAACAACATGTGAAGTGAATAAACGTGCGAATCCAATTAAGCTTTTACTAAAAGGCCTACGAACAATAACCACAAAAGCAAATCCGGAACTTCGAATGTGTATTTGAATCGCCTGTTTCCAAACCAAGTGCATCGTCAGATCAAGTCAGATTCTCCAAAATTGCGCAATTATTAATTTGAAACGATAACGATGTCTCAGTCCGACTAATAGGGATACTACCTATAGAATTAATGTTATTCATGTAGGTACAGGTACAGATTGAATTTATTTATTTATAGTTATGCATAATGTGTCTTGAGAGGTATTTTGGAAATTTATGGAATTAGAAATGTTTACACAATTCTTTTAACTTTATAGTACATTTAACCTAACCTAAACATAAAACAGAAACGTGACTGACTGACGGATCTATCATCAACGCACAGCCCAAAACTTTGGACCTAAAAAGCTGAAATTTGGCATAGAGGTTCCTTTTATAATGTACGCCCGGGACAAGGCGGGATTTTTCGAAATTCCCACGGGATAGAGAGTTCTGCCACGGGAGCGAAACCGCGGGCGAAAGCTAGTTTAGTATAAACGCATTCAGTTTTCATCTACAAACTACAAACGTTTTGAGAAAAGGAGATCTTGATTATTTTATTTAGTTCAAAAATACGTGTTCAAAGTGCCTTCATAAAACAGCCTATGTAACAGCTAAGCCAATCGCTCGGAGATAATTCGCAATATCGCACTGTTTCGCTAAAACTCTATAACGGAACTTCCGTGGCAACGCTACGTGCTCCACAAAAAACCAACGGAACTTCATAACTCCACGTTATAAAAAATAAATTTTAGAACAGTCGAAAATTAAAATTGGTTAAGTTAAGAATAAACGTTTACTGGAGAAATTGGTTACTTACCTAAACAAAGTTGACCCATTAATCTATACATATATGTGTATATGTATTCACATATATGTTTTGTATATTATCCTAACTAGGTATCCTTTTAATAGTGGCATGTATTTTATGGAATTTTAGCATACGGTGGGAAGACTTTAAAGATCTAATCAGAATTTTATCATAAGGTTTGATTGGAAAAACAACATCATGAGGACACGTGCTAGCGAAACATCCTCTGTTTTCATTGTGTAGGTGGTATTGAAATCAAGCACAAGCTCGAACCAGTTAAGTTACTAAAGAAAGTTCTTAGTTAAGTACCGATCATTAAAATCGGTTCAGCTGTTATTGAGATACCTACCTACAAGACTTTGGAAATGAAATGTCAATAGTAATATTAATAATAAATAAATTTTTGTAAAACGTTTTATCACAAATTTCGTATTTTATACGGAACCCTTGAAATATTAATCGGTTTAGTCAGTTGTTTGTATCGCAACATTCACAGTTTAATCATGAAAAACGCATTTTTATTAAATTTACTAGCTTTTCTATAAATTAAATAATTGATGAAGCTTTAATATAAACAAAACGAATATCTACAATAAACCAGCAGTTTTAATTAATTGGTTACTAAAATATAGTTATTAATAGTTATTCAACGATAGCGATTTTCTCTTTCGTTTTTTTGCAGTTTGTGTTCCCGCCATAACTCACCAATCATGAGAAACCACGGTCACGGCAACACTTTTAAGTCTTGCCACCGGACAAATTAATGTCAAAATTATCTATTTGTGTTATCAATAAAATTTTAAAGGGGCTGCATTTTTTACCAGTTTTTAATGCTTGATCATAATATTAACTTCAAATAATTTATAAATTATTTTATTCATTCATTTTCATTATTACTTTTTGTTGAGTCCTTTCAGTAAAAGAAGTCATAAAGTAAATGTGGATCTCAAGGAGGGGACTTTTCTTGGAATGGATTCTACATTCTGCTCAAAGATCAATGAGATTCTACTCTTTCTCCGCTTTCTCCAAATGTCAACAGCCACAGACACAATTGATCTGAGCACAGACAGCTGACTATCTAAGTAGTCTGTGCAGCTCGTGCAGCTGACCGTCGTGATTTGATCGTGATCGTGGTATATTCTGTGGTCAATGTTTACAAACGTCAAAGAGGGCAAGGCGCTAGGGGCTACTTATTAGATCTCATCTGTCTCAGGGATTTTTATTATTGTAACTAGGCTGAGGCTGATGTATTATTGTGATACAGTTAGTCCTGTTTTGTTTATTGCTAAGTGAGCGCGGAGGTATGTATTTAATATACAAATTTATCATGTCATAGATTCATCGATGTAGAACAAACGCGCAACTCATTAAAACTTATGCGCACAGTATTGATTCTGTTTGATTCCTTTAGTTATTGTATATTGCTAAAAATATAAAATTTTACATATATTTAAATTTTCGTAGTGCAAGTAAAAAAGCAACTTATATTGCTTGACGTAATCCGTGCGGTATTGCAAGTTTTAAACGAACTTAACGCTACTTAAGTAAATAGTTTTAAGTAAGTAGAGAATTATTTCTACCGGAGATTCATCATTTTTATATGTAACCCAAAAGTCCCTAAACTCCATTAGATAAATAATCTTTAGATGTCCCTACCCTAGGGTAGGGATATATACTTCAAGTTGTTCTCCACTTGTAGCTTGTTTACAGGTGGCCGCATCTAGCTATGTCGATATAACTATGTCCAACCTATTCTAAAACTCGGATATTTAAGGAGCTGAAACATACATTTTCATTGGCATGTTTAATTTCATGTACACTACAAATTGAACATAGATTCCAGTCAAAGAAATGTCAAAATTGCAGAGTTTGCTCTGGACTCCTAGGCGGCTGTTCTGCCTGCGTGCTCCGATGATGCAGATGAGCGTGAAACGGTCCACTCTGCCCGGGCACAAGCCCCCGCAGGAGGCTCTCAGGGACCTGGGCTATGGATTTAACTCTAGTAGGTTTTAAACATTTCTAAGGAGCTTTTGCCACACTTTGCATGGAAGATAATGTGGTGGTTGTGAAAGACATTGTGGCAAGTACTTCAGACACAGACTCAAGACTTCAGTAACAGTGCAGTAAAAAGATTTTGTAAATAATGTTGTTTGGTTTGGATGCATAGTTTTTTTCACTGTGTCAAAAATATGTGAAAAAAGAATAAATGTCTCACTCTCTCTAGTCTCTCTAAACATACTCAACTAATCATTAACCAACATTATACATATTAAAATTGTGCATCTTTCAAATTCCAGATGGAGAGCTAAAGAAACTAGTAGAGGGTGTGCCTGGAGACGAACCATTCCAATTCAATGTAAGCGATCTGCACCAAGAATGTCAAGTGCACTATGAAGAAGTAGGCATGGCTGTCACTGACTATGTCTACCACCTGCTCGAAACCCAGGAGGACATGATGAGACTCCAAGTGCCAAAGGATACCGTCCCTGCTACAGGCACATTCATATTTGCTACTAAGGAGTACGACAAAAAGGAAACCTTAGTGGTTTTGATTCATGGTTCTGGAGCAGTGCGGGCTGGCCAATGGGCTAGATCGTAAGTTTGTGTGTTTTTATGTTTTCATGTTTTCATTTTATTTTTGTGATGGATAAATATATTGTCCAACAATGTGGGGCTGTAATCTAACAAGTAGAGTTACTAACTGTCAACTAATTGATTGAATCCTCCTTATACATGTATTCCTTTCTGATAAACCACTACTTTACTTTTAACATGAGACTACCCTGAGACTCATTCATAGTGGAATAAAAACGAATCACTACATTATTGGTGCAAAAATATCTGCAAATTAGAAAAAAAAGTTTGATAATTTTTTTTCAGTCTAATCATCAATGAAAATTTAGATATGGGCACCCAAATCCCTTACATACAGCGCGCCGTCGCCGCTGGCTACGGAGTTGTCGTTTTGAACACCAACGACAACTACAGGATAAGCGGCAACAAAATACCAAAGAGTGGGACTCCTGATGAACATGCTCAATACGTTTGGGACAAATACATAGCCAAGACTAAAGCTACTTCGATCTTAATTGTAGCTCATAGCTATGGTGGAGTGGTCGCCATGGATCTAGCGATGAAAAATAAAGCAGACTTCACGAAACGGGTCAAAGCGATTGCCTTGACTGACTCTGTGCATGGATACTCTAGTAAAAGTATAATGGTTCATATTAGACAGGTAATTGTAATTATTATTATGATGGGGGTGGCAGTTTTATAGCTGCAAATATTCTTAAAACTGCAAATGCAGGTAGCAGGTCGGCACAGAGGCGATATTGGTTGTAATATTTGTATATAGGTCTCATAGACCCCGCTACCATTCTCTATGTGTTTGCAGTTTTAATTCTGTTCTCTTTATATCTCCCAACCTTTTCTATTGTTCCTATATGTATAATGCAAACATGTGATAAAGTTATTGTGTGTGTTTGCTATTTGCTTGGGTTGCGGCGTAAAGTGCCAGATAGACATGTGAGCAAGTAGGTACTTGTGCCTCAACTACCTGAATCACTCGCTTTATTCGTTTAAAATCAACTTGCTCAGGGGACACACGAGCGAAATAGATCGCCGAGCCACAACACATCGCACGTCTATCTGGCTCTTTACTAATGTTTGCCAACCTGATTCCTTTCTGAAATGTTTCATTTCGCAAAATACTTTTTTTATGAAACAAACCTATGGGGTTCTACGAGATGGCCCTAAAATATTTAGTTGCTGAAAAAAAAAGCATTTTTGGCCAAATGAATGGATACCCTATCTGGCACTTAACTTTTTTGTAATTGAGGTATTTTTATTTTACATCAATATGTTGTCACAATTTCTTATAAAAAGATTAAATACTGTAAATTATTTTGTTGTAGAATGCCAAGAATTGGATATCCTCAAGTCAACCTCTGGACACACCAATGCCAACTGAAAAACTGGAAATTCCCATGGTATCAGCTGGTATGTATGTCAATGCAGTAATTGAAAACTTTTTACAGGAATAACTACCACACGCAGTTGACGTTAATTAGTCATCATTATTCAGCCTTTTTTATGTCCCACTGGTGGGCACATGCCTCCTCTCAGAATACTAAATTTTCAAAATTTTTTTTGTACACAAAAATCATTGCCAGCATTCTTGTTATAATTTTTGTTTTGATTTTATTGACTTTTGAAGGTACCATGCAATGTCGTTTTTGTGCTTACCAGTTGGCGCCACTGTCGCGTGAGGTCCCGAAGTATGGCTGATAAAGTTTGTTAATATGAGTGTGATGTGAAAACAAAGTTCAAATTTAAATGTATTTAATATTGTAGAACCATACCATAAAAATTTCGAGCATAACTGTTGAACGTGTAACCCTTCATGAAGAATGCAAGTTTTGGTGTGTGGTTTTTTTATAAATTTTTTGTTTCAGGACACCCAAAACACGAGATGACTTCATATGCGTGCATGAATTCTGTCTTCAAGTTTTTTGAGGAAAAGTTGTCAAAAAAATAAATGTTACTGTTTAAGTGTTTACAAATTAGAATAAAGGATTTAATCTTAAACCATATATCTGTAATGCATGAATTATACATATAAAATATGTGTCTATTACAAATAGTGTTATTTTTTCTTTCCTTTGGAGAAATTCTTCATCCAGTATTTGACATCTTGTTTGTTTGCTCGTACACCGAGGACTGCAGATTTGGAGTTGACATCTTTCATGACGAAGGGTGAGAACCCAGCAGTGTAATCAGGGTCCAATGCATTTGTTTTGTTTCTCGCCATTTTCGTAGCAAATCTTTTATGAATATGCTGATCTTCCGTTAGAATAGGGTACTGGAAATGCTGGCCACCTCTTGGTGTTGGCAAACTGAATCTCTTACCTCTTGCTGTTAGAGGTTTACGTCCGTTAATGTGGATATGCTGATTACCCTCTTCATCTATGCTTACTGCAACTTTCTTCAAAGTTGCATGACCACATTTAGGACAGAACAATTTGGTCATCACACTAGTGGTTTTGAAGCAGGTGGTGCAACGAAAAATGAAAGTGCGAAGCTGCCTTATAATGCGTCCATCAATAGCTGTGACATTTAAGCCAATCTGTTTGAGGACATTTTGCATAGCAAAATCGGATGTGATTGTTGCTACTTCCACTGATTTGTCTTCAAACTCTCCCATATCCATTTCTTTTTTCTTCTCCGCTAAGTTGCCTGGTGTTATCCATTCCCCGCCATCACTATCAGAATCTGAGTATTCTTCACTATCTGATTCCTCATCAGACACTTTAGCTATCAAATCATCAACTTCAGCTCCGTCTCTCAGATCCATGCTCTTTATCTGTTCAGCAATATCTTCAGCTAGTTTCTGGTCTTTGACATTGTCATTTAGTAAATGTTGCACATCAAAGTGGATGGCATCAGAATTTTCAATCTTTATTGTAGACCAATCAGTGCCTTGCTTAGCTCCATTAGTGCCTGGAATATTTATTTTAGACCAATCAGCAGCTGCGGGTTTTGGTGTATCACTATCAACTTTTGCTTCTGATTCTGTTGGTTTTTCTTCTTTGAGCACATTCTCATTTGCAGCAGTGTTACTTTCAGTAGTAGAAGTATGACTAGGAAGACCAGTGACTTTAACAGTCCTCTGCATAGTGGGTTCAGTCTTCAGGTGCCCCACGCCAACCTTTTCTTTCTCGATCTGGTAAGCTAACGCCATAACCTTAATATCGGTGGCAGACAGGCTAGTATAATCACCAGTTTTTTTTGCGAAATCCGACACAAATTTAATGTTTTCTGTGAAGACATCTTTAACTTTCAGGTCGTACGGCAGCACGACGAGTTTTCGCCGCTGCCTGTCGTTCGTGATTTCATCAATTACCTCTTGCACCGTGTACATGTCCTCAGCCATTTCCTGTAGGTTAGCTGCTCTGATGAAAGCTGTGGTGTCCACAATCAAATGATGGATTTTCTTCGACATGATTCGTAATTAATGAGGCTACTTTATACACAATAATGAAATATTACAATATGTTTTGCAGAATAATAGAATCACATGTGTTGTGCACGCAGAATAATAGACAATTTGACGTTGACGGTTTAATTTTTTTTCAATTATAAATTTAGAGTTGCGCCACATTGATTGTGACTAACCGGTTTTATCTTTACAATATGTTAATAAAAAAAAATACAGAGTGTAAGGTCAAGTTAAGTCCTTACACTTTCCTGCTGCTGTCGTGATGAGTTCGTGGAGTGCAGAGAAAGAAGCCGTAGTCGTTCACGTATAGTTTATTGAAGTTTAGAAATTACAGTTAGATATAGGATTAAAGTTAAGTATTTGGCGATACTTTCTCTTTAGATGTGTCTTGTATGACAGTTAGTTACGCACTCTGTTATTCTTTTAAAATTATTATATTACAATGACTGCTATGACGCGGACAAAAGTAGGTCGCGCGTGTAAGCATAAATGTACGTTAGTGACCGTACACAGAGATTTGAAGTCGGTTAAAAACTTAGTAGCGCGAAACTAGGATTCAATAATACAACTTCGATTGCTCTGATTTTTCCTGTGTAGCCTCGACTAGCTAGACTATAACACTAAGGATGAACTAATACTTAGTAAAAGATTATTGCCATACTTAAGCCTTTTTACCGGTTTTCATAGTCTATGCCGTTAACACCGTCTCTCTGAGAGACTACTACAAAATTCGAAAATCGAAGTTCGTATTGTATCGTTCCGCTCACTCTCGTATTAAATAATATAAGCTTGAGCGGAACGGCACGATACGAAGTTCGAATTTTGCACTTCGTAGTAGGGGGGCTGTCTGTGTGTGTTCCTTTTCCTCTATGCTATCTGTGGTTCAGTTGACGCCATAGAGTAATATAATATACGGGGAATAGAGCGCCCTCTCAGCGGAAAAAAATGTCATCCTCAACCAGCCTCTACACCAATGCCATCTTTTATCTGTGATAGTCGACAGAACAGATTTCATAACACACACACGCGCGCAAGCTCGGACACACACGCGCGCGGGCGCACACACGCGCGCACACACACGAATTATGTGTACACACTCTTATTAGATTAGACATGAAAAATTCAAAATCGTTTATTTCGTAAATTATACATTTAAAGAGTCCAAAATCGCAACAACTAACAATAGCACAAATCATAAGCATCTCAAATAACTGAAACAACATAGAAATATTGAAACTATAGCATCCGAATTTTCGCCGCAACGTCCAATACACACGAACTCATGCCCGTTTTCACCAACGACTCCTAAAATTTAAGGGATCCCTTAGCTCTTTTAGGGGACACCTAAGATCAATTTCCGTTTCACCAACGCTTAAGTAACACCTAACTGCTTAGGGGGTCCCGTAAGTTTAGGGGGTCGAATATTGACCCCCTAGCGCTAAGTGACAGTTCGCGCAATCGCAGATGCGTTTTAATTTTTATAGGTTATCGTGCATTTGTTATGCAATAATTAACTTGATTGATAATATTTATATAAAATGGAAGGCTATTTAAATGATTTTGTAGAGTTTGGAAGCTGTTGAATAAATAGATTTAATATTCACATCAAAGTTATTTAGATCAGACTGAAGATCAGATGATTTATCAAAGTATGATAGGTACTAAAGATTTTTCATAAGATATACCTACTCGCAGAATGTCGAAAGAAAACGTGCTTTTCATACTTGAAAAAATTTAACATTAGAGGTATTTGGAATATAAGAATAACCCAAAACAGAAGAAGAATAGTTCTGTATAAAGGAAGGCCTCATCGCAGTTGGACGAATGCCTAATACTAATTATCCATCATCAGTCTATTCTTGACCCTCAGAATACAAAACAAACCAGAAGCCGCGTTCAATCATAACGCCGCGCACTGTGTCAATTTATTATTGATTTCGCTATCCGTTTACACTTAAAATAACAATCCTATTCTGTTTTTTTATAAACCCAACGGCATTTCTGCATGTAGGAACCACATGAGAAGCGATTAATTAACATGCGCGCTCGCGGGTTCTGGTCTGTTCTGTATTATACGGGTTTCAAAGAAATCGAATAACACGATACTTTGAAAATATGTACAGTTCATGAATAAATTATCAGATAACTAATCATTCCAGTTTCAGTCAATGAATGCTCGATAATAAACTACAATCATCGCACCGAAAGTTCGAAAAAAATTTGATAGTTATAAACTGTTCTGATTTTTCTGGATGGCAAAGATAATGCCATACAGCCTAATCAACATTTAAAAATAAGAAATAAGACGTCAATTTAGTATTAATTATATATCTGTATAGTTTTTCTATGTTTTTATAATGTTGGTTTAATTTTTCACAGACGATTTTTGAAGTTATTTCTCTTATCGATACAAAACCGGTTTTAGAAATCACTATAGCTAAAACAAACCGTCACTTAGTTAAGTAACCCCTATTAAGGCGTTACCTAAGATGGTGAAAACGAAATTAGGTTAGGGAGAGATATAAGGGGCCACTTAGGATAGGGGTCCCCTGACTAGGTGATGACTTAAGTGTCGTTGGTGAAAACGGGCATCAGTCTCTGGAAACTTAGAACTTTTTTTTTTCTATGAAATTTACAACCCTCCTCTACCAACATAACATAACATCTGTTTCCGTTGGCAGCATTGAGTGCGAATTAATGCCACATAAATACTAATTGTAATATTGGTAGAAATTTTATGAGCTAATTATTTTATTAGAGAGAGAAACATTAAGTATGCAAATTTTGATACCATTTATGTTATTTTTAGAGGGTCACTGCAATTTGCACTGCACTTGCAAAAATTCTACCAAAAATGTGGTACTATTTCTGTTATTTTTTATGGCATCCCAACCATAATGTAAAAAAATATCTGCCGTGACGTATTCATGTTTGTTTGTGAAAATTTTGAAAGTTTTCCTGTGTTTTTGTTTTTCCAAGTATGACTGAGTATGACTCCTGCGAATAAAACGTCGTGTAGAGCAATTGCTCCTCCGTTTTGTTTATAAGAAAACTGGAACTTTATTATTCACGTGTGGTGTGATTTTTCTATCGCGATATTTGACGATTTCATATTTTTAAGACTGTGACTCTAAATTTGTGTTTTTGTGCTTTTCACCGTTGGTAAAGGCCATAGAATGTGTGATATTTGCGGTTTATAGGAGAGACATGTCGGCAATAAATCCGTGCTTTGTAATTGTAATTTGTAGCTTTATAAAACACGGCTCTGGTAGACTAAAAAAAATGATGCGTAAAAGAGCATTCAGCTGCCTTATAATGCTGAACAAAATCTTGACTTTTTTTCTTGAAGTGCCTTTAGTCTTTTCATTGTCTGTATTGAGCTGTTTTGGTGTGAAATAAATGGTAACTAAAAAAATAACATTTTTACTGGTATTCCAGTAATCCAGTATGACGTAAACGTAATAATATTATTCACGTTATGATGAATACTCAATAAATCATTCTATTTACCATTTTCTTGACTTTCATTGTTTTATTTTTATACATTTCATCCACAAACCCCACTGCATACATCCCTAAAATTTTCTATATATCGATGAAAGAAAAAGTATCGATATGATGCAGGGCATTCCTATTAACCTTTGCCAATCCTTAAATAGTAAAATCACAGAATAGAATAAAAAAAATTGACAGTTCATCATCTCATGTTGGTAGCATTGTTGTTTTTACGCGAATGTTGGTACTGAAAGGTTGTAAACCTCCTCAAAAAGTGTTGTATGAAGTTCCCTCTCTTAAAACGTAGTGATTATATTCTCTTTGCACAAACTGACACTGATAAAACGGAGGAGCTGAAAATCGACTCTACGTATTTAATAGTGGAAAATCAACGAAATAACAGTTAAACTGCGCTATTTCTAAAAATAGAAAGCCGCTGGGCGCTGCATCAGCTGCATGCTGTATGACGTTTACTTGAGTCCGAAAATTTTGAAGGGATGTAGTAGGTGTACCAAAAACCGTTTTTTTTCTTTGCATGATGATAAATTTTGCAAATTTTTTAACAGAAATACAAGCAATAATTTGTGACTGAAAATTACAAGCCTTCGGTTCGATATTTTTTCATGAAATTTTGCAATATATAATGGAAAAAAAATAAACCGTATTTTTTTTAAACCGACAGCAATGATTAACGCACTACTAAAAATTTGCCTTACACAGGTAAGAGATGGCGCAGCTAAAAACTTCAACTGTCAAATACAGGTAATTTTCCTCCCCCGTTGACGCGAATAGACGAGCCGAGATTTTGCTATTAATGTAAACATTTTCATAAAATTTTGAAATAGCATTCTAATGCTACACATTCGGCAGTAACTAACAATAATTAGTTAATAATGAGTAATAAAAAAGGTAAACGTAATTTAGGGAACAAGCATTTCCCTATAGCAGAGTCAGTGAGCATAGCTCTAAAAATCCAACTTGATAAGTTTTTGAGTGATGAAAATGACACAGAACTCAAGTTTCCGACGTTCCTGTCGGCTCAAGAGCGAGGGTTTATCCACGAGACTGTTGCCAAGCTGGGCTTGAAGTCCAAATCGCGTGGGAAAGGTGAGTTTTGATTCCAAAAATATAGGTTACATGTTGGCTAATTAGTACATTACTTCTTAAATTAAATCATTATTATCATGATTACTTTTTGATTTATTTAACTGATGGCGTTATCTTTTTGTTTACTAGTCGTTTATTTGGTTTTACGTTACATCAATACATTATGTTCTATGTCACAATCATTAAATTTGAGCTTATTATGCATAAACTTATTTATTTAATTGCTGTATTAGCATTATCTTTTTGTTAACTGGTCATTTGATTTTATTTATAAGTATTATTACAAAGGAGTTGACTCCTTTACTTATATTCAGTGTTACTCAAGTTGTATTATTTTAACATGAAATTACCTTGAGATTCAATCATAGTGAAATAAGCGGATCACTGACATGTCAGTCGAGAGTAGGCCAGCATGCTATATTCTTTTTTACTCTACTTAAGTAATCATTCTCCCGTATCTCAGGAGTAAACCGCTACCTAACAATATATAAAAGGGTTGGGTCCACAATAATCCAGAATGATGCTAAACTCATCCTGGATTCCAACATGCGCTGCAGCATCACAGAGCTGTTCAATGCATTCCCGATCACCAGCAAAGAGAAGGATGATCTCAGCTGCTGCCCGGAGAAGGAACGGAGCCCGCAGCTGGCACACAAGACAGTTGGCCAGCTCAATAATGGAGTAGCACAAGTAAGACAGGGTCCACTGTCTCTCTTTAAATTATTTATTTATTTAGCAAAATTTTACACGGCATAATATTAACATAACCTAAGTGTTTTTAACTTGAAATAAAACACAGGAACAAAAGGTACACTTGAAACGCAATGGTACATAGTGACAATAATAATAAAAAATCTATTATCATGGCTACAGTTTGGAAAAGACAGGCAAAAGACAAATGAAACAGGAACCAAAAGAATTCTTACATGAATGATTGTTTAATAAATGTGTAAATGTGACAGACATGAAATAAGCCCTCATTCAATTCTTGCTCGTAAACTTTTGACAATTATTTATTTAGTTATTTAAACATATTCATGCACAAAATTATTTTATGATAAGAGATTTTATTAAGAAATAAATGATTATTATTTTGATTCATTTTACTGCATCCTACTAACAAGTGGACCATGATAGAAACTAAAAAAAAATTAACTGTTAAATAAATGTACTGCATTAATTAAAAATTTTCCAGGTGCCAAATACATCATACAATCCGGAATTAGTTAAGTTCAGAGAGAAGTTGCCTGTGTATGAGCAAAGACAAGAGCTGCTCAATGCCATAACACACAATCAGGTTAGTGGCGGCATGTTCAACTACCGGCTTAGCAGTTCTTATGATCGGTATAGTTTAAATGGTGTGCTTGTGAGAGTTGTACAATCACTTTTGTGTGTGGGATGTGACAAGACTGAGGACTTCATCCGTTATTCTAGAATGCAATAAGAGTAGAGATGTTAGAAAAAAGTGGTTTACTAACATTTGCTGAAAAAGTTTTGCCAAACTGATTCATTTCCCCAAAATGCTTTTTTTTCCGAAACGAACCTCCTCCTTTTTTGAAGTCGGTTAATGAATCAGTTTTGCAAACATTTTTTGGCTAAATGAATGGTACCAAAGTCCAAAAACAAAAGTATTTGGATGGGTATATTTGGGTCAATCAACTTCTAAGTGCCACTCTTCAGGGGGGCTGACATGTTCATTTCTGAACAAAGCCCCTAAATAAATAGAGATTTAAAAAAAAAGGGCCACTCGTTGCCATGGACATGTACCCTGGGCGACTCATCGAAAATATGATTTTCTAAGACCCCACTCCCCCGAAAATCAGGATTTTCATGTTCAGGAGATGAAGCATGAAGAAATTGCCATATAACTGTTGAAACTCCTAACATTTGATGGAGTAATGCCTTAGAAAATCTTATTTTAGACGAGTTATCAGGGGAGATCTCCATGGCAACGAGTGGCAATTAAAAGTGGTCCACTTCCACTTGTAGCCGCAATCAGCCGCCCCAGGCGACGGATCGCACCCTTAACCGTTATCCTGTCAGGTGGTGATAGTGGCGGGTGCCACGGGCTGCGGCAAGACGACGCAGCTGCCGCAGCTGGTGCTGGAGGCGTGCCAGGCGCGCGCGCAGCCCGCCCGTATATACTGCACGCAGCCGCGCCGCCTGTCCGCGGTCTCCGTCGCCGAGCGGGTGAGTGCCGTGCCCCTACACGCCTCGGAGATGGCCCAACTTTTTGACCCGCCCCCCCCGGACGAAAAATAGGGGTGCTATTTATGTATTTATTTATTACCAAAACAATTTTACAGCATTACAGCAAAGCCAATGCGCTATAAAATTTTAATACAACCAGCACACAATACCTAAAAAAAGTACATATAAAAATTAAAAAAACATTACAACTGTTTAGGGAATTTTATATGTCAGTTTCGCTTCTCTAAAGCGTCGGAACACCCTCCGGCCAGAAGTCGGAGCGCAGGAACATCTGCTGGCATAAGTTTGACCTGTGTATCTGTTTGTGGCATCGTAGCTCTGAATCGGTCCTTTCGATGCGATTTTTTCACACGAAAGCTAGATTAATCGAAATGGTTCTTAGCTAAGTTTCATTAAAAACGTTTTATTCGTTATTGAAATGACAATGTCGGGGGGTGGGGGGGTTTCAACTTTTCTAAGTTGCCTCTCGTTACCAAAGAAATGTCCCCAGGGTAACTCGTCTAAAATAAGATTTTCTAAGGCACCACTAACACGAAAGTCAGGATTTGGATGCTTAGGAGATGAAGCATGAAGGAATTGGTATATAACTGTTGAAACTCCTAACATATGATGGAGTGGTGCCTTAGAAAATCTTATTTTTGACGAGTTATCCAGGGCACATCTTCATGGCAACGAGTGTCTAGAGTAGTTATTCCAATTTCGTCAAAGTTTATATACGAGGTTAAGTTAGAGTAACTTCGATATCCCTATAATTGACAGCGCATCTAATAAGATACATAGGCAGTTCATGGCACAAACGTCATCTTTGAATTTTTCAGCCGTTCAAAAGTCACTGAATTTCAAAAATGATTAGCATTAAATGTTTACTTAAAACATTTTTGTTTTGAACAATCATCGAAATCTATAGCAGTATTTTATTACAATTTTTTAGTAGATATAAGATCAAATGAGAATAGAATTCAGGTTTTCTATTTTCAGCTCTGCCAATTATAGGGATATGCGGATAATAATATAATAGTATATGATTCTTGTTCATTTGCTAACAAGGCCACGTAATTTGGGACCAGGTCAATTGGTGTCAATAAAATTGTCCCATGATATTTTTTATTATTTTAATTGAATATTATGATCATAACTTTGGTGTTAGGTTGCCTACGAACGCATGGAGAAGATAGGCCAGTCCATTGGCTACCAGATTCGTCTGGAGTCCCGCGTCAGCCCGCGCACCGTGCTGACTTACTGCACAAACGGATTGCTTCTCAGGACGCTGATGTGCACTGATACACAGCTGTCAGGTGAGTTTAGACACATACCCTACATACCTAGGGTTACCATATCTAAAGAAATCTGTGCCTGATTTATGAAGTAAAAATGCCTTATTTTCACGAAAAATGCGTTATAAGGATATTAAAACAAATTCACGGTACAAAAAACCAAAAAAAAAAAGTTGATTAATTTAATATTTGTATTTTAATTTAAATACACCGACGCCGCGAACTGCGGTTGAACTACGGAACTTGTGAAAAATGTATGTAATAGCCTAAATAACTTAAAGTAAAAAACACAAAACCCGACTGTTCTGGGAAACAATATACCCTGTGTCACTCCCACAGCTGAAACAATATACCCTGTGTCACTCCACAGCTGAAACAATATACCCTGTGTCACTCCCACAGCTGAAACAATATACCCTGTCTCACTCCCACAGCTGAAACAATATACCCTGTGTCACTCCCACAGCTGAAACAATATACCCTGTGTCACTCCCACAGCTGAAACGAATCTACTGACATCTCAAACGTTGAAATCCGTCAAACGGTGCCAAAGAATTAGATACATAAATTGTTCGTCGTAGATAACCGAGTTTGATAACCGAGTTAACTAGAAGGAATTATTTTTCCTCGTAGAAAACCAGTTATCAAAATTGGTTATCTACGACGAACAAGGGCATAATACATCCATGCTTACATACATCCATGCATACTACGCTCGAAAAACATAACCCCCCTTCGGTAGGCGGCTAAAAAAGTGACGATTCGCATTTGAACCGCAGTTCACAGCGTCAGAGTAGTGCAGTGTTTTTCAAACTTCTTTGTGGCACGGCCCTTCAATGACCATCAAAAGTCCTTCGCGACCACATAAAACACCGTTTGTGCTATTAGATTTAGAACCCAACTGTTATTTAAGAATTCACATTTAGAAGGCACCCCTTTTGTCATTCAATCAATCATGCGTTTTGGAATGAAACCAATTTTTATCAGATGGTAGTTACTGTTCGCAATCCCTTCTTTTAAATATTGAAAGGAAAAAAATATTGCTGTTTTATTAAAATGTCATTGAAAAAAAATTTCATGCCATGTAGTCACGAGCACGAGACTTTCGAAGCTGATCCTCGCGACCCCCTGTATAAGACCCACACTTTAAAAACCACTGGTGTAGTGTACTAAATTCGTTATCGTATAAAATAACGTGCGCAGGAGTGACACACGTGTTCGTGGACGAGGTGCACGAGCGGGACAAGTTCAGCGACTTCCTGCTGATCGCGCTGCGGGACGCGCTGCCGCGCTGCAAGGACCTCAAACTCATCCTCATGTCCGCTACTTGCGACACACAGATATTCTCCAGGTGACTACAAGGCGACCACTATTCATCAGCAGTGGGCGGCTGACAGATGCTAATTATGTGAAAATAATATCGAACGATATACGTAATATGGATATTGACATTGACTTAAAATAACCTAATGAACTTAAAATTAAAAACGGAAAACCCGACTGCGATTCCGGGAAATAATGTATTTACCCTATGTCACTCCCACAACCGAGACGAGTCTAGTGACACCTCATACGTTGAAATCCGTCAAACGGTTTAAGCTGTAGAGCGTGCCAAAGAATTAGACATACATACATACGCCCGAAAAACACAACCATCCTTCGGTAGTCGGGTAAAAAGAGAACATAATTGCAAAAAGTTATAAAATGTTATTGTTGTTGATATAAAATAATCGTATTTTTTTCTCATATTAGATACTTTCATTCCATATGTTTTAAATACATAATTATTACTCGAAATTTAACAAAAGTCCGATCCATCTTATGCCTTCGTCACCATATTGCATCCATCGGCCGCCCTTTGATCATTCATCATCATCATATCTGCCGTAAGACGTCCACTGCTCCAGCCTTCCCCAAGGATTTCCACGATCGGTCTTGTGCTACCCGGAGCCAATGGTCAACTCTTCATAGAACATCACGTGACACACGAAACGGAAAGAAGTACATAGAAAATACAAGGTAGGCTTTGACGGCCTTACCACTTACTAAATATAAAATGCTAAAATTCTAAATTCAAAAAATTTATCAGCAAATAGGCAGTTGAATGCTCTTTTACACGTATTTTTTTTTAGTCTACCAGCGCTTTCGGAAAGACCATGATTGCCAAGAAGAATGCGCTTCAAGAAACTTGGCACAAAGTATTTTTTTCTAAAAACAAGTTACAATAGCTCTTATTATATTACTTACTGAAGTATGTTTTTACATATATGTCTGTTGAAAATTTAATTTTTAATACAAGCTTTTATGCCGACTGTACTTTTTGTTAACTGTACTTGCATTGGCATCCAACTTACACATAAATATCAAATTTCAAGTCGATGCCATTAACTGCACTAACAGTAACTAAAGATTTACCCTGTTATTCATAAACCTATTTTAACTAAAATGCTGTTAAAGTTCGTTTGTCCTTTTTTGTCACATTGACATTTCCGTTGATAAGAAGAAGACAAAACCTATTTTAGCTAATGGAGGCTTGAGTGACGTTTATGAATAAGGCCCTTAATCTTGTTTGTTTTATAAACTTTGCCAAGTTAGTCAATGTTAACAGTTTTCAGTCAATATTGTCTCCAACACTCACACAAGCTTAAAGGATGTAGTTTTGATAATAAAAATATATAATTTGAATTATCACAAAGTTTAGCATTTTAAGGACCGACCACATCGGTGCGTAAAAGACGTTGACGCAACATTTACGCAAGAAAAAGTGTCGAACCGAGACAGCCACACACGTCACTGGTTCTTTAAGCTGCTACACATTTCCACACTTTACTCATTCGCTGATAGAAACATGTTACATCTTATAAACATTCCCAGGTATTTCAACAACTGCCCGGTCATAACGATCCCGGGGCGTCTGCATGAGGTGCAGCGGTACTACCTCGAGGACATACTGCAGATCACGCAGTACAGGAACAAGAAGATGGCGCACGCGGAGCGCGAGCTGAGGCACAAGCTGCAGACCGGGCAGAGCTACTGGTCGCAGCTCGAAGGTAAACACAGATCACGCAGCACCGGAACAAGAAGATGGCGCACGCGGAGCGCGAGCTGAGGCACAAGCTGCAGACCGGGCAGAGCTACTGGTCGCAGCTCGAAGGTAAACACAGATCACGCAGCACCGGAACAAGAAGATGGCGCACGCGGAGCGCGAGCTGAGGCACAAGCTGCAGACCGGGCAGAGCTACTGGTCGCAGCTCGAAGGTAAACACAGATCACGCAGCACCGGAACAAGAAGATGGCGCACGCGGAGCGCGAGCTGAGGCACAAGCTGCAGACCGGGCAGAGCTACTGGTCGCAGCTCGAAGGTAAACACAGATCACGCAGCACCGGAACAAGAAGATGGCGCACGCGGAGCGCGAGCTGAGGCACAAGCTGCAGACCGGGCAGAGCTACTGGTCGCAGCTCGAAGGTAAACACAGATCACGCAGCACCGGAACAAGAAGATGGCGCACGCGGAGCGCGAGCTGAGGCACAAGCTGCAGACCGGGCAGAGCTACTGGTCGCAGCTCGAAGGTAAACACAGATCACGCAGCACCGGAACAAGAAGATGGCGCACGCGGAGCGCGAGCTGAGGCACAAGCTGCAGACCGGGCAGAGCTACTGGTCGCAGCTCGAAGGTAAACACAGATCACGCAGCACCGGAACAAGAAGATGGCGCACGCGGAGCGCGAGCTGAGGCACAAGCTGCAGACCGGGCAGAGCTACTGGTCGCAGCTCGAAGGTAAACACAGATCACGCAGCACCGGAACAAGAAGATGGCGCACGCGGAGCGCGAGCTGAGGCACAAGCTGCAGACCGGGCAGAGCTACTGGTCGCAGCTCGAAGGTAAACACAGATCACGCAGCACCGGAACAAGAAGATGGCGCACGCGGAGCGCGAGCTGAGGCACAAGCTGCAGACCGGGCAGAGCTACTGGTCGCAGCTCGAAGGTAAACACAGATCACGCAGCACCGGAACAAGAAGATGGCGCACGCGGAGCGCGAGCTGAGGCACAAGCTACAGACCGGGCAGAGCTACTGGTCGCAGCTCGAAGGTAAACACAGATCACGCAGCACCGGAACAAGAAGATGGCGCACGCGGAGCGCGAGCTGAGGCACAAGCTGCAGACCGGGCAGAGCTACTGGTCGCAGCTCGAAGGTAAAAGACAGAAAATTTAGAAAACTGAAAATAGTTATTTACGCTCATTCGACACAAAACAGAGAAAAACCCGGCCACTTGCACGTCTTTCGTAACGAAATATATATGTATAAGTATATAATTTTGAAGAAATAATACAAAGAGATAAGAAAAGCTTTCCGCTGTCAAAATGTTTATGTCATTGTCATAAGATTGATTTTTGCCTGGCCCGTGGGGAAGATTTTTCTACTATGTCTATACTCCATTGTGACCGTAAGCCAAAGCTCCTGACTTGTTGCAGGTCAAAAGCAGGAGGAAAGCAGCTCCAGCAAGGAGAGCCCGGGTCGGGACGAGGAGCCCGCGCTGGAGCCCGCGCTGCAGGCCGACATGGACGAGTTCCTGGACGAGTGCTTCCGCGAGGGCAGCCTGGTGAGGGCGGCGGGCATTACTCATGTTTACGGCTAGGGCTCGGTGGTTTGCGGGACGAGTTTGACAGCTCGTAGGGAGAGAGCACCACTTTATATTGACTATGATGGTTGAATGAAATTTGCCCGTGCACCTTGAGTAAAGTTATTGATTATTTCCTTTATTCCCAGGACTCGTTCTGCCAGATTCTATACATGTACTTATCGGAGGGTGTGCCTGTTGGCTGCGCCCGCAGCGGCTCGGGCCGCACCGGGCTGATGGCGGCCGCCGCGCACGGGCTCACCGACACCGCGCGGCAGATGCTGCAGATCGGTGAGTCGGACTCCGCGGCGCGCGGCGACTGGGCCCGCGGCGGCTCGGGCCGCGCCGGGCTGATGGCGGCTCACCGGCCAAATTATAACTGGGATTTAACATATAAATAGGTTTAGATTTATCCAAGATAGTTAACACTAGATTTATGTTCCAGGCGCGGACCCTCTGGCGACGGACGCGAGCGGCAAGACGGCGCGGGACTTCGCGCTAGAGGGCGGGCACGCCCTGTGCGCCGCGCTGCTGGGCGCGCGCGCGCCGGCCGACGCCGCGACGCCCGCCGCCGCGCCGCCCGCCGCCGCGGAGCAGTTCCTGCTGGACGTGTACCACCACACGGTGTCCGAGGACTGCACCGACCACGAGCTGATGCTGGCGCTCGTCCGGCACATCCACATCAGCCTGCCCAAGGGCAGCATCCTCGTCTTCCTCCCGGGGTACGACGACATAGTGACCCTGCGGGACCTGGTGCAGAACTGTACGGAAATGAACGCGTTGAAATACCAAATATTCACGCTCCACAGCAACATGCAGACGTTGGACCAGAAGAAAGTGTTCAATCCCCTCCCGAATGCCAGGAAGATCATCATCTCGACGAATATAGCGGAAACGTCTATTACGATAGACGATGTGGTGTACGTGGTGGACTCGTGCAAAGTGAAGGAGAAGTATTATGAGTCTAGTGGCGGCGTGTGCTCGTTGCAGTGCGTGTGGACTTCGCGGGCCGGCTGCCAGCAGCGCGCGGGCCGCGCCGGCCGCACCAAGCCGGGACATTGCTTCCACATGTGCTCCAAGCGGAGATTCCAGACGCTCCCACTCAATTCCATCCCGGAGATACTGAGGGTGCCTCTCCAAGAGTTGTGTCTCCACACGAAGTTGCTCGCTCCGGGCAACACCCCAATAGCTGATTTCCTGTCCAAGGCACTGGAGCCTCCGTCTTTCCTGGCTGTGAGGAACGCTGTGACGTTGTTGAAGACGATAGGAGCCCTGACGCCTATGGAAGATCTGACCGAAATAGGGCAGCATTTGCTGGATCTGACCGTCGAACCGAAGCTAGGCAAGATGCTGCTCTACGCGTGTGTCATGAAGTGTCTAGACCCGATACTGACGATAGTGTGCAGTCTAGCAAACAAGGAACCTTTCCAGATCTCAATGAACCCGGAGAACAGGAAGCGAGGCAGCGTGGCGCGCAAGGAGTTCGCCGCCGACTGCTACTCCGACCACATGGCGCTGCTCCGGGCATTCCAAGCGTGGCAGAGTGCCCGCGCCAACGGCTCGGAACGGGCCTTCTGCGCTAAGAACTTAATCTGCGGTGCTACCATGGAAATGATCGTCGGCTACAGAGCGCAGTTGCTGGCTCAACTTAGAGCTCTGTGCTTGGTCAAGGCCCGCGGCTCAGGAGACATAAAAGATGTCAACCTCAACTCTGAAAAGTGGCACGTTGTGAAGGCTGTCCTGGTCAGCGGGCTGTACCCCTCCATAGCCCGAGTGGACCGGGACTCGAGCACGCTGCGAACCTCTAAGGAAGTCAAGGTGGCGTTCCATCCGAGCTCGACGCTGCACCGGGGCGATGGCATCTCAGGCTCACACAAGTCTGTGCAAAACTTGCCTACGGATTGGGTTGTGTTTGAAGAGATCTCCCGGGCTGGGAGATTTTGCTTCATCCGATGCAACACTCTTGTGACTCCCATCACTATAGCGTTATTCGGAGGCCCGCTGAGACTGCCGCCTGGTGCTTTAACCCAGCGAGCGAACCCGCCAGGTTTATCGAGCGATTCGGACAGCGAAGCAGATGAGAACAACTCTTCTCCAGACACAGCAGTCCTGACCCTGGACGACTGGATGGCATTTACTGCGGATGCGTCGGACGCCATAAGCGTGTATTATTTGCGGCAGAAGCTGTGCGCGTTGGTGATTCGCCGGATGTCGAACCCGGCCAAGCCTATGACGCCTTTGGATGAGCAGATTTTGAGCACCTGTGTCCA